>JANLJB010001268.1:4008-29016 GCA_026212285.1 Bursera cuneata | reverse complement strand
AATAATAAGGCCCACAATCTTAAGAATAAGTAATATCTATTGTACACGTTGAAATTAGATAATTATACCATAGCAAGTCAATATCATTTTATTATCCTTTCTACATTGTATAAGAAAATATCCCTTGAATATCTCATTAATAAAATTATAAATAATTGTAAAAATACCCTATAATAGGTAAAAAAAATAAAAAAATAAATGCCAAAATATGATGAAAATGGAGTGCACTTTAGAGAAAAAAAAATCTAAAATAGTGCTAGAGAAGGTTGTCTAGTAAAGTACTTTCTGATACAAATATTTAAATATTTTTCTATACTAATTTCAATAAATGCAATGTCGACACCCTTTAAGATTTGAACTAACTAAACTCTGATCTATATAAATTTACGAAACTAACCCTTTTATTTATATATAAAACTTTAATCCTTGTATTTTAGAATAATAAAAATGTGAAATACAAATATAATAAGAGATAATTGCTATAGTAGCATGATAACGATAAAATACGTTATCATAAGTAATTTTTGTCATCGGAAAAGTGATCGGAGAGAGAGAAAGAGAGAGTAGTAGGAAAATTGATCATAGTGAAAGAGAGAGTAATAAAAAATGAGAGTAAGATATGAAAAAGAAGAAGATGAAACTAAAAAAATGAGGGTATTATTACATCTTTAGCCTTTTTAACCTTCTTTTAATAGAGACTTAAAAGAAAATAGGTGGTTTGATTATTTTTAGAACTAACCTATTAATTTCGGGTATTTCTATTATATCCCAAATAAGTTCCATTAAATTCAATTTAGTCCCTTTGGCATATGTAAGGGATATTCCCCTCTGCATAATTATAGGGCAATTGTTGTAACGTAATAGAGTGGAGTGGAAATAGCAAAGAGTGGATACAGAAGGAATCTGGTACATNGTTTGGAAGGTAGCAAATAGTGGAGTTTGTTTGCTTTATCTTAAACTTAAAGAGAAGAGAGTTAAGACTCATCTCTCAAGGCTGGCACTGCCAACAGAATAAGGGTAGCTGGCTGGTCTGCTCAGCTCTGGTCTGGTTCGGTCCAGTCCAGTCCCGTGCCACTCTCCTCAGTGGTCCCCAACAGACAAAACACTACGGTAGGGACCACCACTGTTCTCGGTTTTTATTGGCTCACCATCTGCCACACACTTCCAACGTTCCAGTTGGAATCAGGCGATTAGCCACCAACGCAACAGACGTGAAAATGCCTGCTCACGTGAACAAGTGGAGAGTCCAGCACAGTTGCATTATTTTTTATTCCGAAAAATATCTCAACCGTCGGGTTAACGATCATGGTCGAGCTGTGATTGTGACTGTAACGTTACTTTCCCGGTACTTTAGTGTTACACCCTCGCAGGGATTCTGTGTCATTTTCCATATTAACGTAACACGGTCCATATACTATATAGTACATTAACCTAAACCTTAGTATTAATTAAAAAAAAATTAAAATAAAATATTACTTACCATTACTAGCTAAAGGAATATAAGTTTGTGTAATACTCGGTCCCATGAGTCAGTATTTTTCGTGGTTTAAAAGATTCATTTCGAGATGATCATTAATCTTATTATCATCGTTATATCTTCTTGAATTGAATTATGTATATGCAATAGTATTAATCTGCGTAATATTAGATTCGTCTCTTTATCTTATTTCAATAAGAGAATAATAAATAATTGATTCTAAAGTGTCCGACATGCGATAAAAAAATTTATTTTTATACCCATAAAATTCGATAATACATATATTTTTTCAATGAATTCGTTACCAAAATTTTAAATTTATATATTTTTTCTCTACACACCCATCAAAATCCCAAAAAGAATCCACCCTTTTGACACCCATCTCTTTCTATATCTTTGTATTTAAAAATCATTAAAAATTAATTACATAACTAATATTAAAATTTATGATAGATATTAAAAAGTTTGTCCATTTTCTCAAAAGAAGATGAATGAGATTTAATCATGGATAAAAGTATAAACGTGTGTAGTCATTGTCGTACTCTTGCTTTTATCGCAACCCAATTGTTTGGTTGTGTTTCATGGCCAAATTTGTTTACCAAATGTGAATCAATTGATAGCCATGTATCAACAAATTAAACGAGACATCGCACCTTCCCTATACAATTTCTTGGATGAGAAAACCCGTCAAACACGAATTACAAAAATTCTAAAGTTATATCGTTCGGAGAGAACTAGACGAAGGTACTTTGTAATTTCTTTTGGGATAATATGAAATAGCATCATTGTGTTTTGACCTAATCTCAAGTAGCAAGCAAATTTATCATTTTTATCAACTAAACCCTCAAGGTTTACTTTTTTTAATCAACTGTTAATTTTAATCCCAAAAAATATATATTTACCTTAACTTAAATTTTTTTTTCTTAATTTTAAAAAATTTTAAAAAATAAAAATACAAAAAGTAGAAATTTGTTTATTATGAGAGTATAATTTTTTTATTTTTTATTTATTTTTTTTGTGTGTTAAAATTAAGGAAATAAATTTTAGTAGGGGTAAATATGTATTTTTTGGAGTTAAAATTAACAGTTGATTAAAAAAAGCAAACATTGGGACAATATCAAATATTATCCTTATGTTAGTCAATGATAGTTGTTGGATCTTTAAAATAATGAATAATGATAGTGGAAGTTTTGGGAGCTTAAAATAATGAACCTTTTACCAAAGAAAATAGGTGGAATTTAATATCAATAAAGCATGACCAATGTTTAAGATTTGCTTACAACCCATTCAAATTTAACATCATTTTGGCTAATTTTGATTGAATTTTGAGAAATATAATTGCAAACTCATCAAATAAAATTGGATTCCAAAAGTTCAGTTATTTTCTGATTGAAAAAGATGGAGAGATTATATATGTGACCTCTTTCAAGGTATGGCTACTATTTTCCAAAAATAAATCAATGAAGTAGATATTTCTCTTACTCTCAAACTTCCTTTTCAAAACTAAGATACAAAATAGATATTTTCAGTCGATTTATTAATATTTTAATCTTAATGATATGTGCTGTTTTGGTTTTTAGTTGGTTCAATTTTTTTTTTTTACAGCCAAATTCAATCTTAAATGATAAAAATATTATTCCAAATGTTTCAATTGAGATGAAAAACGTCGATTGATGGATTCTAATAAATATTGCTCATATTAATTTGTAATTATTGACGAAAAATCATCTAATAACTTGTATATCTAATGAGTAAGGTGTTCATCAACCTGTCAACCCATCAGTTGACTAGATAATAAAAAAATTACAGTTTTAATGAATTTTCAAAATACTCTTTGAAAATTTGGTTATATATGTAATTATTTCTTTATTTTTATTTTTCAAAAAACTAATTAAACATTTAATGATGAGAAAAAGAAACAATAATAGAATTGATGGGAGGCCATGGGCCTAGAAGCAGGGGCCAGAAACTCACTATTTTTTATGATTATATCCAAGTGAAAATCATTAATAAAGAAAGAAATTATATTGAAAATTTGAGTGCTTTTGTCATACTCATGCTCAAGCAAGAACCCCCACAACCCAAATCATATGGCTTTGAATCCATCATAATTATTCATAAGAAAAAGGAAATGAAAAGGAAAAATTGGTTGTGGAAGTTGATGTAAGACAACAACAACAACAACAAATCATAAGAAAAAAAAGGAGTTCAAAACTTTAAATTGAAATTTGGTCTCCAGATTTTTTTTTTTTTAGTTCTTAATATCTTTCAAAAAGAGGGAACTATTTGAAATTTGAGAACCCTTTTTGCTCTTTTCATGATAGAATGAGGATTACTTGTATTCAAACACCTTTGTCATCAATCTCTAAAAATTTCAAGAATACGGGACCATTCTCCCTTTTAAGCAAATTCGAAGAATAGGAATTATCATTCTTTTTCCTTTTTATGCCAACTTAACAGTTTTAGAGATCGATATTATTATTAAGGTGATACTGATATATAATATTTTCAGAATCTTTAAAAAAAAATAACCTTAATTATAAGAACACTCTAAAAGACAATCTCATAGAGCAAAGAGCGATGACACGAAATTTATTTAAAATTCCTTCATAATTAAGAGTGATATTGACATTGGTATATAATTAAGAGTTTGAAATAAGAAAAGGAGAAGCGAATCCCACTAAGAAAGTTCAATTATTAGCAAAAATAGTCTCAAATTCTCAATCTTGACAGGAAGAAAAGAAAAGCACTAAAATGGTTGGGAATTTATGCTTAATAGTGAGATAAAATAACTATAGAAGAAGCTAATGCACATTAAAATATCAGAGCTTGTAGATACTTTTGATCTGAAAGAGACTCCTAGTGGTGGCATTAATAATATTCTTTTGAGGATATGACGAATTTAGTATAAAGTGTTTTTGTTTTCAATATTAAAATAATTCAAAAGCATGTGTACTAGGGGAAGGCTTTATCTGGGCTGGGCAGGACCTAATCAAAAACAAACCTAGAATTCCTCCTTTGATGCCATTTATATAAATTTATATTCTGCTAAGCTGTCCCAATCCAAGAACAATTATTGGATGACACCTCGGCTTAAATTCTCCCTAACATGGGCTTCTCTTGTGATGAAACATGTTCTGATAATCGTTCTGGTTTTACTTTTTTGTTTTTTATGTTTTTGATCTGTTGTTCTGATCTTGATCTTGGATTCTTGATCCCAGCATGTGTGTGGTTCAATCTTGGGATGGGATCAATCAAACCTACTCCACTTGGAGTTTTAAGCATTGTAGAACATGCTATTGGGCTTTGGCCTTTGTAGAAAGAGTGGGCTTTAATTGTTTCTTTTTGGGCCTAAAATGGGCCGCAGAGGTTTTTTACAGTATGCATGCAACACAATTGTGGAAAAGCGTTAGCCCACGACTTCGTAACTATCACGAGACTCTTTATGATGCTTTTTACACTTGCGCAAATGGGTCATGGGCAGCCCTCAAATGGCTTGTGATCCAAAACAAAGTTCGATGCTTTCAAGAAACATGCTAATTTTTCGAAATAATATTGAATTAAATGAGCAAATTGCCTTTCCCCTCAGTTCCTTCTCGTCTCCCTCGGCCTCGGGAAGCCTCTGCTTTTGTCAACATCCGTGTGGACTGGAAGGAGACCCCAGAAGCCCACGTGTTGAAGGCTGATCTTCCAGGGTTAAAGAAAGAGGAAGTTAAAAGTGGAGATTGAAGATGACATGGGGGTGCTTCAAATTAGCTAAGAGAGGACTGTAGAGAAGGAAGACAAGAATGACACATGGCATCGTGTGGAACGTCACAGTGGAAAGTTCTAAAGGAGGTTCAGGTTGCCGGACAATGTGAGGATGGATGAGATTAAGGCCGCTATGGAGAATGAAGTGCTCACTGTTACTGTTCATATAATGGAGATGAAGAAACCTGATGTCAAGACCATTCAGGTTTCTGACTAAAAGCATGAAAAGAGCCATGTCACTCATCCTCTATATTTCTGAAGCAATCCGTCCTGTGTAAAAGAGTTTGAATTTTGTAATGAATTCAAAATTACAATCCTCATTAAGTTCTCTCCTTCCTCTTTTCTGGAATTTTTTCCTTCTTTCCAAACGTTAGTAAAGTCAGGAGCAAACAAGACGTTAGACTGATTAAACTTCCAAGTTATATCTTTGTTAAGAGTACTTGAAGTTAGAATCATTGCGAAAAAGGGCATTGCAAAACCCATTTGTAGCTGCGATCTCGTCTCCACAAGATGACACCAAATTGTTTTCAATCGTTTGGAGTTGTTTAGCAGCAGAGCAAGAGGTCCGAGATAGAGAAATACTCCATGAGAGAGAACGAGAATGGTCTGGTGGGCGATCATGGTGATCCTTACTCGCATCGCGAAACCCAAAAGACTGATTCTTGTGTGAAAAAACTGACTCAGAATCCTTCTCAGCAAGCATTGCAAATGCCATATCCGTAGGATTCCTAGCTCTGCGAAATTGGCCTCTAACTAGAACCCAGGGCACGCAGGTTAATCTGAAATGCTTTTGCCACAACCGAATCTTCTAAATCGCAGTACGGGTTGCATTGAATACATCAAGTGCCTTCACTTCAAACTTCCTTTCAAACAGTTTAGCAACCACTCAATCCGAAAGGGGGGTTTTGAAAAGAGTGCTTTGTTTCTCAACAAAATAGCCCTGATTTCCTCCCGACAATAGTGCTTTTTTTTCTCAGCTAAGTTCTCCCACAAAAACCCAAAATCCATGAACTCACAAAGTTACTTTTGATTTTGCAAGATAGGCCAATTCAGAAACTTCCGAAGCTCACACCCAATTAAGCCACATTATATTTTTCTTTCCTCTGCTCTCTCTCTTCTCCTTGTCTCCCTTCTCTTCTCACCACCACACAATCGCTTAGTGAATCAAGAAGTCCGGAAATGATGAGGCAGTAACATAATTTCGCTTCGTAGTTTCCGCCTATAATTCTCCGCCTCTCATTTTCTTCCCCTCCCATAATTCAATCAATTAACTTTAAATTATGCATTAATGATTAAAACTTCAATAAATAATTTATTGCTGTCAAAATCTGGTTAATCTTCTCAAAATTATATATAATTTGAAAAATTGATATTCTTTGGATAACACTTGTCTACATTTCCAAGAAAATTTCCTAGCAAACACTTATCAACCAAACTGAAGAGATTTGATACGAAGAAGGAAGCAGAGAGAGAGAGGGAGAAGAGAAAATGTCAATAGGAGGGAAGGAAGTGTTGAAAGGAGAGAAGGAAACATTCGTTGCTGCAATTGATCAAGGCACCACTAGTACCAGATTCATCATCTATGACAAAAACTTCCGAACCGTCGGATTTCACCAGGTCGAGTTCACTCAGTTCTACCCCGAAGCCGGGTACTCACTCTTTCACTCTCAATCCTCGGTTTCTGTGTTTAAAGTTGCAATTTTTACGTTGAAAAAGTTTTAAGTTTCGAGCTTGGTTTGATAGGTTGTTTTAGTTTATGAGTTTTTAATCCTGATTGATGGGTTGTTGTTTCTGTGTTTAAATTTGTATTCTTTGATGTTAGTTTGAGTTTTAATGTATGAAGTTCGAATTTTTATGTTGTGAAGTTTCTTTAGTTTTGAACTTGGTTTGATTGGATTTGTCTTTGTTTTGATGGGGTGATAGATGGGTGGAGCATGATCCCATGGAGATACTGGAGAGTTTGAGGGTGTGTATGGCAAAGGCACTGGATAAGGTGACAGCAGATGGTCACAATGTAGACGATGGATTGAAGGCAATTGGGGTGACTAATCAGAGAGAGACAACTGTTGTTTGGAGCAAGTCTTCTGGATTACCTCTCCATCCTGCCATTGTTTGGATGGATGCTCGCTCAAGTTCTATTTGCGAGTAAGCAATTTCACTCTTCCTTGTTATTTTTTCTTTGTTTTTCTTTCGTGTTGGTATTGTTATTTAGAGAGAATGAACATCTGGGACATTTCAATCTTTGTGTTTTGATCAATACCCTTCTCTCAGCAAGTCTAAATCTGAATCAAGAGGTCATAGGTTAATCTATTCATTTCTTTTAAAATGCTTATTACGAACTTGTTTTCTTTTGTTTCTCGTATTCAATATGAACTTGTTTAATGGATTTGCTAATTCTGAATTCATGTTAGGGTTGTTTCATGAATTTCATAATTTTTAATCATTACATGTTATTATTGGAATTCCTTGTTTTTATGTTTAAAAGTGATTTAATTACAGGAAACTGGAGAAAGAGTTTAGTGGTGGAAAAAACCATTTTTTGGAGACAACTGGTTTACCTATCAGCACTTATTTCAGTGCAACGAAATTGATTTGGTTGATGGAAAATGTGGATGCTGTTAAATCAGCCATAACATCAGGGGATGCACTGTTTGGAACTGTAGATACTTGGCTAATATGGAATTTAACTGGTGGTGCAAAGGGAGGTTTGCATGTCACTGATGTCTCTAATGCATCCCGAACGATGCTTATGAATCTTAAAACTCTTGAATGGGACAAACCTACCTTAGAAGCATTCGGAATACCAGCTGAAATTCTACCCAAAATTGTTAGTAATGCTGAGGTAATAGGAAAAATTGGCAAAGGGTGGCCGATTACTGGTATTCCGATTGCAGGATGTCTTGGTGACCAACATGCTGCCATGTTAGGACAAGCTTGCCGAAAAGGTGAGGCTAAAAGCACATATGGAACTGGAGCATTTATACTTCTCAACACTGGTTCAAACATAGTCAAGTCAAATCATGGTCTTTTAAGCACTCTAGCGTATAAACTTGGTCCAACAGCACCTACAAATTATGCTCTAGAGGGTGCAATTGCTATTGCTGGTGCTGCAGTTCAGTGGGTTAGAGACGGTCTTGGTATGATTACCAGTGCAAGTGAGATTGAGGAATTGGCATCCCAGGTTGACTCATCTTCTGGGGTTTATTTTGTACCTGCTTTTAATGGATTGTTTGCTCCATGGTGGCGTGAAGATGCTCGTGGAGTTTTAATTGGGATTACAAGGTTCACAGGCAGGGCTCAAATTGCTCGAGCTGTGCTTGAGAGTTTGTGTTTTCAAGTAAATGATGTCTTGGATTCAATGCGGAAGGATGCAATGGAAAAGGGTGAGAACAAGGATTTCATGCTCAGAGTTGATGGAGGTGCTACTGTTAACAACATGTTGATGCAAATTCAGGTTTGGGCTGTACTAATGCTTTCCTATTTAATGTTTCCAGCCATAAGTAGCTTATTTTTCCTGTTGATACTCTGCACCATTGCTCAGACTATGTGTTTTTGGACTGCATCCAGATCCATTGTTTGTAATCTTGTGTTAATATCTTGACACTTTTTTGCATGTTTCAGTGAATTGTCTTTGTACTCTTGGTGTTTTTTTTTAAAGCCTATTTTATTAATAGAAGTTTTTTTTTATGTCTGGTTTATAGGCTGACTTGTTGGGATGTCCAGTGATAAGACCCGCTGATGTAGAGACAACAGCCCTTGGAGCAGCCTTTGCAGCTGGATTAGCAATGGGGGTTTGGGAAGAGGATGAAATATTTGCTTCAGGAGAAAGGAATAGGACTGCTACCATCTTTAAGCCCATTTTAAAGGAGGAACTTAGAAAGAAGAAGGCAGAATCTTGGGGCAAAGCTGTTGAAAGAACTTTTGACTTGGCTGATCTTTCTTTTTGATGATGCTTCTTCCTTCTAATAATGATCTTATTATCTTCCACTTTTCTTCTTGAGTTTTACATCTCTCGTATATTTACTCTCTTTCTGTAGTAGCTTCTTGTGAATTACAGACATGGTGAATATTTCCATAATAAATGTCTGTTGATAGGTCTTCTTTACATTGCTTCTGCAGCGATCTAACATAAGAGTTCTGTCATATTCCTTGTAACCCTCTCTGGTGATTGTTGCATCTGCATCATGGTTTCTGCTTGATGACAGTGGCACAGAGCTTTTGAATGTTGTCTGCTTGATGGCAGCATAACTACTGTCGAGGTACAATGTTATCTATACTAACAATTTGTGTAAAAAACTACATCTTCTGAGCCCGCTCCTATGTGTTTGTGTGTATATATATATATATATACAGACTACAGAGGATCAGACTATCAAGACTTAATTTTTTTAACTTAATTTTACACACTCTTTAATAGTCATTAATTTATTTCATATATTATCAATAAATCTATTACTAAAATTTTAAATTTCTATTTTTTTTCTTTACACGTCCTTCAAAATCTAAAAAAGAATCCACACTTTTTACACCCATCTCTTACTTTTCTTCTCTTTCTCCGTTATTATTTTTTTTAAATTAGAAAGATGAAATCTCAAGAACAAAATTATTTATTTGAAAATCATTAAAAATCAATTACGTAACTAATATAGTCTGATGCGATTTCTTGAAGTGCTTCAAAATATCTTCATATAAAATGCCAACAATTGAAACCCAATCAAAGGAAAAACAAGAATAAATCAATAGCTCAATGGGTATTTATCAACTTTTCTTAGATGAATGTAGTTTCTAGTTTTCTATTTTCTTATTTGTTTTGGTCAATAACGTTAACGACGTAAAATAACATTTTCTTTCGGTCAATGGTAGTTGTTGGATCTTAAAAAAAAAAAAAATGTAATTATTAAATTTTTTTAATAATTAGTAATGATAGTTAAAGTTTTGGGAGCTTAAAATAATGAACATTTTATCAAAGAAAATTGATGGAATTTAATATCAACAAATCATGCCCGATATTTATTAACGTTACATACGTTCAAATTTAAAATCTTAGTTTGGCTAAATTTGATTGAACTTTGAGAATTATAATTGCAAACTCATCAAATGAAATTGGATTCCAAAAGTTCAGATCTTTTCTGTTTGAAAAAGATGGAGAGATCATAGACTTGACCTCTTTAAAGTTATGGCTACTATTTTCCTGAAAATAAATATATGAAGTAGACATTTCTTTTACTCTCAAACTTCGTTTTCAAAACTAAAATACAAATGAGATATTTTTAGTTGATTTATTAATATTTTAATTAAAAAAACAAATTTTCTTTATTGTTTTAAATTTTAAATAAGTTTATATATTTAGATTATACAAATAAAAATTATATTGAAAAAACGTTAAAATCAAAATCAAGATGTTTCTGAAATATTATTTCGAGCAAAGCTACATGTCTTAAACAATCTCTTAAATTTCTCATCTCCAAGACATGTTATTCTAGTGCTCTCAACAATCTCTTGAAAATTTAGGGTTTAATGAATTTTCAAAATACTCTCTGAAAATTTGATTATATATGCAATTATTTTTTTATTTTTATTTTTCAAAAAACTGATTAATCATTTACAACTTAAAATTCAAACATAACCTGAAAAAACCAGAAAAGTCGTCAAAAACCTATCGAAAAACCCATCCAAACTGGTCGAGAAAATGTAGGCGTTCAAGTCCAATAGTTTCTGGCATTTTTGGGTTTTCCAGTGACTTTCTAAAGAATTTTTTGGTTTTTTTTGATGATTTTTCCTTGATTGAAAAGAAATCAGTATAAACACTAAAATTCTATTAAAATTCTAATTCAAAACACTTGTTGTTCCATTGTTTACAGGACTTAGGCTTAAATTAGTTCATTGGAAAACTCTCCAGACATTGATAATGGACACTAATTAATTGCATTCTTTGACTCAACTTAAATTCAACTGAGACGACTCTATAAAGACTTACTTAATAACCATGACTAATAAATAAACTCAAGAATTAATAAAAGGACCAATAACTTAGGCTCAGAATCTTCTACTCCCAAGTAGCTTCTTCATTTAATGAATTTGAACTGTAAAGAAATAGCCATAACTTTCTCTAAGAAACTCCAAATGACACATCTTAAAATGTGTAAGAAAGTATAACATGAAGAGCTTTCAATGGTATATTTCTTGCAGATTAACTCATCCTATATTAACACCAGTTTTATTCTGAAGTTGTCCTTAATTCTAGTTTCTCTTTACACCTGATCATTGTAACAATTTGCAATCTATTTGAAGGTACCTTCAAGTTAATGCTTTGTATCACTCCCATGTCAAGTTACCCTGATTGAAAAAGACTCAGACCTCGAGTCTTGGCTGCTGTTTTCACTGTAATAAGGATTGAGATCACAAACATTCAAAGTTGGAGAAACACCATAATTATCAGGTAGCTCAACTTTGTAAGTTTTGCCAATGCGTAGTATAACTTTGAACGGACTATCAGCTCGAGGCTTCAACTCACCATATTTTCCTGGAGCAAATCTTTCTTTCCTGATAGGTATCCACACAAGATCACCTTTTTTAAATTTAACATGCTTTCAGTGCTTGTTTGCAGCAGATTTATACTTCTCAGTTTGTGTCAAAATTTTACCTTAAACTTATTCATTTAGCTTCTTGATGTTCCTAGCTTTTTCCTCAACATCCGTTAATTGATTATTTGTAGGAATAGGTGCTAAGTCCAAAGGAGTTATAAGATTCTTGCCGTAAACAATCTCAAAAGGACTGCAACTAGTAGTTTGGGTTGACTATCGATTATAAGCAAACTTAATTTGTGGTAAAACTAGATCCTATTGTCGAATATTCTTACCAACATAACTTCTTAGAAGATTCCCCAAGCTTCTGTTACTAACTTCAGTTTTTCCATCAGTTCAAGGATGGTGAGATGAAGTGAAGTTTAGTGTAGTACCAAGCTTCTTCCAAAGTGTCCGCCAAAAGTGAGATAAGAACTTCGAATCATGATCAAAGACTATAATCGAATGCCGTGAAACTTCACAATCTCCTTGGAATACATATCAACCATATGAGTTGCATCAATTGGTTTGTTAACATGGTACAAAATGAGCCATTTTGGAAAATCTGTCAACCACCACCATGATTGAATCTTTGTTTCTAGATAATCCCACCATAAAGTCCAAACTAATGTCTTCCCATGGAGCATTTGAAACTGGTAATGGAGCATACAAACTAGTGTTCTGTCCATGACTCTTTGCCACCTGACATATCGTGCATCTCTCCACATGTTTCATCACATCTCTTTCCATCTTTGGCCAGTAGAAGTTCTCCTTTACAAGACCAAGAGCTTTATCTGTCCCAAAGTGACCACCAATGCCACTGTCATGTTCTTTGTTAATGATTAATCCTGTCAAAGAATATTGAGGAATACACAATCGATTTACCTTAAGGAGGTAACCATCATGTAAAACAAATTGGTTAGTTGAAAACTCCTTGCAATTACTCCATATTTTGCCAAAATTAGGATCTTCCTTGTATAAGTCCTTCAAAACTTCAAAGCCTACAACATTCAATTGCATATAGGTCAACAAAGAATGTCTCCAGCTCAATGCATCAACAACTACATTTTGAACTCCAGATTTATGCTTGATGGTAAAATTGAATGCGTGAAGAAATTCCACCCAACTCACATGTCAAGCACTAAGCTTTTGTTGACTATTAATATATTTCAAAGCTTCATGGTCAGAATGTAGAACAAATGGATTTGATAGAAGGTATTGGTTCCAATAATTCAAAGCTCGACAAATAGCATACAACTCTTTGTTATAAGCTCTGATACCAAAATTTGATGTCGGGCTACCGAACTAGTAATAAAAATAAAGTAGGATCACGGTCTGGCAAACTCTCAATCAATGGCTGGAAAAAGGGAATGGGTCACAAGAAACACTCCCTAAGAGATAAACAAACTCACCTCCTTAGAAAACTCCAAAAGGTTACAGAATATCACCACCCAATAAAGTTCAACAAAGGATACAGGACTCAAGAAACTCATCACTCTTTGGAATCCACCAAGAGATACAGAGTTGAAAAGAAATCAGTATGAACACTCAAATTATATTATAAGTCTAATTCAAAACACTTGTTGTGCCATTCAAAACCTTGTTTACAGGACTTAGGCTTAAATTGCTACGTTGAAATAACTCTCCAAACATAGGTAATGGACACTAATTAATTGTAATATTTGACTCAAATTAAATTACAACTAAGAATGAATCTTTTAATGACCAAGTCTTATAAATAGAATCAAGAATTAATAAATGTACTAATAACTAGGTTTAAAATCTTCTATTCTCGAGTAGATTCTTAATTTAAAGAATCTGTAGCAGTTGTGAAGAAATAGTCATAACTTTCTCTAGGAAACTCTAAATAACACACCGTAAAATGTGTTAGAAAGCTAACATGAAGAGCTTTCTAATGGTATATTTCTTGCAAATTAACTCATCTCATATTAGTTTCAGTTTTATTATGAAACTGCCTTTGATTCTGATTTTTCTGTACATTTGATCATTGCACAATTTGCAATCTATTTGAATCACCTTCAAGTCCATGCTTTGTATCACTCCCGTGTCGGTATGTCTACCACGACTTCACAACTATCACAAGTCTCGTTATGATGCCTTTAGCATTTGCGCAAATGGGTCATGGGCAGCCCTTAAATGGCTTGTGATCCAAAACAAAGTTTATATTAACCATTCAAGTTTCTTCCATTTAGATGGGAATTTGGTATGGTTGTTAACCAAATTAATATATACCGTTAAAGTTTCATTAGTCTTGGAAGGTTTACATGAATTCAATACATAGTAGCTTGTAATCTTGGTTGATAGCCAACCTTATTTTACCATTAACAACTTAATTAAAGCCCAAATTAATATGTTCCTATCCTTATCTATGGAAAAGTTTGGATAAGGACATCTCCAAGTCAAATTCGACAAGCTTAGAGAAATCATTTAATCTTCAAACTTTTTCCCAACATGATGGACAAGGAAGTAGATAAATATTTTACAAGTTGATGAGCTCAAAAAATAAATTATCTTGAAGGGTTTCTAAACATTTAATTGTTTCTCATGAAGATGATAAAAGGCGTACCCAATATTAAGAAGGTATAGTTAATAATGAGGTCTTGAATTCGGTTCTCTTAATACGTAGATTATATCATAATTTAAGTAGAAGACAATAACAGTAAGTTGTAATTGTGATAGCCTCTCTTTAGGATTAATCGAGATATACGTAAGTTGGCCTGAACAACCTAGTTTCCAAAAGAAAAAGAAGAAAGAAAAAAGTTGTTTTAGAAGTCAAAGAGTTATCTATATGTGTATGGATATTTCCTTGTGAATGTGATAAAGCTTATGAGTGAGGACTTGTGGACAGGGAAGAGATATGCATTCGTAATATAATTGCTATCCATTATTATTTCTTTTGTAATAAATTTGAGAGATATTTCTATCATACCAAATTTCAACATTCAACAAAATCGGCCCATTACTCCATTAATCGCTATAAGGTCTCATTCACATCCATTTGTAGTAGGGCTGGACAAAAGTACCCAATCCGATTCAATCCGTCGGATTCAACCTGACCTGACCCGACAGGTTCAACCTGATCCGTCGAATTTTTGTCGGATCAGTCCATAAGAGAAATTCGATAGGTTCATTTTTTTAAAACTCAAATTCAGATTCAATTTCCTTGACTGGATTTGGTTCGAGTTTTTGTCAGGTTGGGTTAAACTCGACCCGATCTGACCCGTACTCACCCCGAATTTGTAGGTCTCCAAAAATTTTCATTTTCAAACTCTGAGAAGGCACGTGATTCTCTCCTAGCACCAACCATATCTTAACATTTAATATAAAATATTTTAAAAATAAAATAAAAAATAATTTTACTTTCTTTCTTAATTTTCATTTGAGCATCGTATGCTTTAACTCCCGTGACAGTGCGCGAGCACGCCGTCTGGTGTAACTTTGTCAAAGTCAACTAAAGTGACGACGATCACAAGTCACCGCCGATTCAGGAAATTCCACGTGGCGCTCGCTCACCAACCAAATCGCTTAGTGAATGAAGGACTCCGGAAATGACGTGATTCGTAGTTTCCGCCTATGATTCTCCGCCTCTCCCATGGTTCAATCAGTTAACTTTGAATTATCCATTAATGATTAAAACTTAACATTAAATTATCCATTAATGATTAAAACTTAACTAAATAATTAATAGCTGTCAAAATCTGGTTAATCTTCTCAAAATTATAAGTATTTTAAAATTTGGATAATCTTTGGATGACGCTTGTCTACGTTTCCAAGAAAATTACCTAGTAAACAATTCTAGTTTTTCTCATGAATTCTGTCTTGTACTCTCTCTGTGTTGTTGTTATTTTTCTCTAAGAACACAACGCAGTCATCAAACAAACTGCAGAGATTTGAAACGAAGAAGGAAGCACAGTGAGAGAGAGCGAGAGGGAGAGGGAGAAGATAAAATGTCAAAAGGAGGGAAGCAAGTGTCGAAAGGAGAGAAGGAAACATTCATTGCTGCAATTGATCAGGGAACCACCAGTACCAGATTCATCATCTATGACAAAAACTTCCGACCCGTCGGATCCCACCAGGTCGAGTTCAATCAGTACTACCCCGAAGCCGGGTACTCACTCTTTCACTCTCACTCCTCTGTTTCTGTGTTTAAATTTCCAATTTTTATTTTGAAAAATTTTCAAGTTTTGAGCTTGGTTTGATGGGTTGTTGTTTCTGTGTTTGCATTCATTTACGTTAGTTTGAGTTTTAATGTATAAAGTTCGAATTTTTATGTTGTGAACTCTCAAGTTTTGAGCTTGGTTTGATTGGATTTCTTTTTATTTTGATGGGGTGATAGATGGGTGGAGCATGATCCCATGGAGATACTGGAGAGTTTGAGGGTGTGTATGGCAAAGGCGATGGATAAGGTGACAGCGGATGGTCGCAATGTAGACGATGGATTGAAGGCAATTGGGTTGACTAATCAGAGAGAGACAACTGTTGTTTGGAGCAAATCTTCTGGTTTACCTCTTCATCCTGCCATTGTTTGGATGGATGCTCGCACAAGATCTATTTGCGCGTAAGCAATTTCATTTTTCTTGTTATTTTTATTTTTATTTTTTTTGTCGTGTTGGTATTATTATTTAGAGAGAATGAAGATCTGGACATTTCAATCTTTTGGTGTTTTGATGAATACCCTTCTCTCAGAAAGTCTAAATTAGAGGTCATAGGTTAAACAATTCGTTTCTTTTAAAATGCTTATTACGAACTTGTTTTCTTTTGTTTCTCGTATTCAATATGAACTTGTTTAATGTTTGCTAATTCTGAATTTATGTTAGGGTTGTTTCTTGAATTTCATAATTTTTAATCATTACATGTGATTCTTGGAATGCTTGTTTGGATGTTAAAAAGTGATTTAATTACAGGAAACTGGAGAAGAAGTTTAGTGGTGGAAGAACTCATTTTTTGGAGACAACTGGTTTACCTATTAGCACTTATTTCAGTGCAATGAAACTGATTTGGTTGATGGAAAATGTGGATGCTGTTAAATCAGCCATAAAATTGGGGGATGCTCTGTTTGGAACCATAGACACTTGGCTAATATGGAATTTAACTGGTGGTTTAAATGGAGGTTTGCATGTCACTGATGTCTCTAATGCATCCCGAACGATGCTTATGAATCTTAGAACTCTTGAATGGGACAAACCTACCTTAGAAGCATTTGGAATACCAGCTGAAATTCTACCCAAAATTGTTAGCAATGCTGAGGTAATAGGAAAAATTGGCAAAGGGTGGCCGGTTACTGGTATTCCGATTGCAGGATGTCTTGGTGATCAACATGCTGCCATGTTAGGACAAGCTTGCCGAAAAGGTGAGGCTAAAAGCACTTATGGAACTGGTGCATTTATACTTCTCAACACTGGTTCAAACATAGTCAAGTCAAACCATGGTCTTTTAAGCACTCTAGCGTATAAACTTGGTCCAACAGCACCCACGAATTATGCTCTAGAGGGTTCCATTGCTATTGCCGGTGCTGCAGTTCAGTGGGTTAGAGACAGTCTAGGTATGATTAACAGTGCAAGTGAGATTGAGGAATTGGCATCCCAGGTTGACTCAACTGGTGGAGTTTATTTTGTACCTGCTTTTAATGGATTGTTTGCTCCATGGTGGCGTGAAGATGCTCGAGGAGTTTTAATTGGGATTACAAGGTTTACAGGCAAGGCTCAAATTGCTCGAGCTGTGCTTGAGAGTGTGTGTTTCCAAGTTAATGATGTCTTGGATTCAATGCAGAAGGATGCAATGGAAATGGGTGAGAACACGGATTTCATGCTCAGAGTTGATGGAGGTGCTACAGTTAACAACCTGTTGATGCAAATTCAGGTTTGGGCTGCACTAATGCTTTCCTATTTAATTTTTCCAGTCATAAGTAGCTTATTGTTCCTGTTGATACTCTGCAACATTGCTCAGAGTATGCGTTTTTGGACTGCATCCAGATCCATTATTTGTAATCTTGTGTTAATATCTTGTCACTTTCTTGCATGTTGTAATGAATTGTCTTTGCAATCTTGGTATATTTTTCTAAGCCTATTTTAATAATAGAACTTTTTTTTTTTTATGTCTGATTTATAGGCTGACTTGTTGGGAAGTCCAGTGGTAAGACCCTCTGATATAGAGACAACAGCCCTTGGAGCAGCTTTTGCAGCTGGATTAGCTATGGGGGTTTGCAAAGAGGATGATGTATTTGCTTCAGGAGAAAGGAATAAGACATCTACCATCTTTAAGCCCATTTTAAAGGACGATCTTAGGAAGAAGAAGGCAGAATCTTGGTGCCGAGCTATTGAAACAACTTTTAACTTGGCTGATCTTTCTATTTGATGATGCTTCATTATCTACCATTTTCCTTCTTGAGTTTTACATCTCTTGTCTATTTACTATTTTTGTGTGGTAGCTTCTTGTGAATTGCAGACATGGTGAACATTTCCATAATAAATGTCTTTTGAAAGGTCTTCTTTACATTGCTTCTATAGCGATCTAACATAAGAATTGTGTCATGTTCCTTATAACCCTCTTTGGAGATTGTTTCATCTGCATCATGGTTTCTGCTTGATGACAATTTGACAGAGCTTGTTTGAATGTTGTCTGCTGGATGGCAGCATAACTACCGTCCAGGATTAAAACTGAAAGAAATGATTGTTTTTTTCAGACAAATTGTTTCTTGTAGTATTGTTGTTGGCTCTTCTTTGTATATCGGAGAAGAATATGAGAAATTCAATGCAGACAGATAAGCAGGTGGATTAGTGAAATTATGAAATAACAAAGCTAAATCTATCATCTACTAACTTTTCTGTTTCTCTTACATTAGATGCCTTCAGAAAACAAACCTTCCATTGAAAAACATTTTCCTTTTATATAATGTCAAGTGTATGAATGTTCGATTATATCTTTAACCCTGTTCATGTTATGAAAAGGTAAATCAAATAAAATGTTCCAGTATTTCGACCTATTTTGTGTAATTTGTCCAACTCTAGTTTTCTGGTGGAGGTTTCAAAGTGAAGACCAGCGTAAAAGAAACTTATTTAGCAAGCAACTCTAGTTTTCTCAAGGCATTTTATAGAATGTTTGCAGCATTTGCATTATTTACTTACCTATGGCCAACACCTTACAACTATACGCACCATATCTCATATGCATCAGTTATTTTCTTTGAGCTTATTATCTCTTATCCAATGCATGCTGAAGTCTCTGGGAACTTATTTTATGATATTTCCTTTCTAAATGAGCTCAGTGTCTGAGCTAATATAATTTTTGATCCTAGAATTAGGAGATTTATTATATGAGCTTTCTCTATCCCTAAAGGAATATATGAGCTTTTACTCTGAGCTTTCTCTAATTCTAACGATATTTTATCCTAGAATAATAAAAAGTCTATTATGTCAGCTTGCTTCTCAAGTTGAAGTTGGCTAACTTTGGTCAGTGCTGGAGCTTCCCAGTTGGAAGTTATGTTTGCATTATATTGTTCAAAGATTCCATTTGGCTGAAACTGTGGCAATTTATTGCCAAAAGAATTCTTTTTAGAAGAATTGCAGTGATGTATTGATTTAATTCATTGGCTGTATCGATATTCATCGTTTTCTAACCCCTGGGAAGGCCAAAGGAAACACGATATAGAGATGGAAAACTACTTGAAAGGCCTAGCAGTTATTTTTAATCATCAATAGCTCTGCCATAGCTTATATCTAGAAATTAAAACAACATACATCTTGTATTAGGTTATCATCACTCGCGAAATACATATTTCAAGAACCAATTAAAACATGAATTAATACAAACATCAATGAGATAAAACCCAAGTGTACGCCATAACGAGTGAGTTGACCCAAAGGATTACTACCAACCCCTACATGATAATGACATATGATGCAAAACTCCAGTAGAAGGCCTCCATATCAATTTGATGACTCCCTTCCCTTGTCTTCTGCTCCACTAGAAGGTGGTGTTGGCGGTGCTATCACATTGGTGCAGCTCCTTTTTATTTGTTCGCCACAAAGACCGGGATTATCTATATGACTACTCTCCACAAAGGTCACAAGCTGCCCTTATTTAGGCAATAAGCCAGTCAAGTTGTTGCATGACACATAATCTATACAGCTGTGCAGAAATAATTATTGTAAGTTCATCTAGAAACTTGAGCAAGTTCCCAGTCAGTCAATTACTTGGGTTACTTTCAGCCTCATCAAATTCGAAAATTATTTAGGTTAATTAAGACTTCCCTTCTTGAGTTTTACATCTCTCATATATTTACTCTCTTTCTGTAGTAGATTCTAGTGAATTACAGACGTTTCTTTATCCATAATAAATAATGTCTATCAATCGGTCTTCTTTACATTGCTTATATAGTGATCTAACGATAGAAATTGTGTCATATTCCTTATAGCCCTCCCTGGTGATTGTTGCGTCTGCATCATGGTTTCTGCGGGAAAGCGATTGCACAGAGATTATGAATATTCTCTGCTTGATGGCAGCATAGCTGCTGTCCAAGGTTAAAACTGAAAGAAATGATTGCTTTTTCAAAAGACTCATTTTACTATTGGTGTTCGCTCTTCTTTGTGTATCAGACAAGAATATATATAAGAAATTCAATGCCGATAAAGCTAAATCTATCATCTACTATCTCTGTGTGGGTGAAAGGATCCCATATACAAATCGGCTTGTGTAATTTATCCAACTCTAGTTTTCTGGTGGAGATATCAGCAGCTTCAGAGTAGACACCACCATATAGAAGAAACATATTAAGCAACTCTAGTTTTCTGGATAACTACCGTTCTGTGCAGAACACTTGCATATCTACATAAAATGCAATTTTTTTTTTGTTTATTTTATCATTTATGAAAAAGAATTGCAATAGGATCTTCACATGCATTTTATTTTTATGATGTAACGATACAATTCTCCGAGAGCGTGCATCGTATACACCTGGAATGCCACTTAACGTAGCACTATCAAGTACTTACCCATTTACATTGTTCGTAGCATCCCAAACAATGGAAACAAGCTTGACTACTTCCCAATTACATCAACCAGCTGTTAACTGTGCATCTTAAGGTCATCTTCATCAAGCAAATTCCGGAAAGGGATTCTTGGAAAAATTCTTTTCTCTGTTGCTGTTTCGAAATGATTAAATTCTTACGGTTTCAACCCTGAAAATCACTTCTCTCTTGGCCTACCTTTATCTATATATTCATTTCTTATTGAAATTTTTGCAGCATTTGCAGTAATTATAAAATCTGCAAAATTAATACATATGCTGGTAAACTCAGTTGTAAATAAAGTTTTGGAATCTGCTAAAAGTAGAGCTATGTATGGGAAGTTAAGATGCAGTATATTAGAACTTGATCTACCACTGCTTGTACTAAAGTAAAATACAACTTTTTTGACTGATATATTACATATTTCAAAGCCAATAGAAACATGAACGAATACATGCATCAATGAAACAAAACCATCGCATACGCCAATATGAGTTGATCCAAAGGATCACCAATAACCCCAATATAATTGTAACAAATGACCCAACAAAACTCCAATAGAATGCCACCATGTCGATTGCAAATTCATCTTCTTCTCCTCCACTGAAAGCTGATGAGGGTGGTGTTGGGACATTACAACTCTTTTTAATTAGTGGACCACAAAGATTAGGATTACCTCTGTAATTACTTTCATCAAAGTTCGCAAACTGCCCTTGGTTAGGGGTTGCACCAGACAAGTTATTGTATGACACATTGAAGGTGCCCAAAAAGTTTAGCTCAACCAAATTAGGAGGAATTTGACCACTTAATTTATTATAGGAAAGGTCAAGACTCTCTATCATTTTCAGATTAGAAAATCTCTTTGGTATAAAGCCTGAAAAGGAATTATTGGACAAATTCAATGCAAGAATTCCTTGAAGGTCTCCAAGTGTTGATGGGATCTGACCACTTAATTCGTTGCTTGAAAAATCCAATCCACTCATGTACTTCAGAATGTTACCTTGGTACAATTCCTGTCTATTCTTTGTCGTAAATTCTACGCCTATGAGATTATCAGTTGATGTATAAACTCTACGAGAATCTCCTAAGACTAGACTAAGATCATAATAACTACTATCGCCCTCAATATAGTAATTATTTTCGCTTATATAAATAGGTGAACTAATTAATACTGTAACTCCACTCCAGATCATCGAACTGTTGACGAGCGAAGGTATTGGCCCAATAAATCTGTTATGTGAGAGATCCAGGATACCTAGATAACTTAATTGACACAATTGATTAGGAATTTGACCTTGCAGATGATTTCTCCCCAACAAAAGTGTACGCAAATCTAAAGCGTTCTCAATCCCATTAGGAATACTTCCAGAAAATTTGTTGTTAGTAAAATCAAGTACCTGTAATTGACTGCGTCTAAATAATGTGTCTGGAATTGACCCGTTGAGCTCATTGTTTTGCATATAAAGGTACCTTAATGAAAAAATATTTAGGGAAAATCCTAAAGGTCCAGACAACCTATTTTTAGAGATATCTAGAATGATAAGACGTGTAAGGTTGCTGAACTGAAAAGGAATAATACCCTCTAAAAGATTTTTTGACATCAAAAGAATCCGGAGACTTGAGAAGCAACCAACCCAATGAGGAATTTCACCATCCACCTTATTGTTGGAGATGTCTAACAACATTAATGAACTTTTCGCTTTCAGTAGTCCATCTCCCATCTTTCCACTAAAGTGGTTATTGTCAAAAAATAACCACAGCAATTGAGACATGTTCATATAAGTTGGAAAAATTTGTCCATGAAAATTGTTATGTGACAACTTCAAGAATGTCAATGAGAAGCAACCACTGACGAAAGATCTTGGTAATTCTCCTGAAAAGTTATTTCTAGATAAATCTAATGCCTCAAGTTTGTTCATTTCACCCATTGAAGAAGGAATTTCACCTTCAAAACTATTTTTTGACATGCTTATAAATACTAGATTTGGAAAAATTCTGCCCATATTTTTGGGGAGTTGACCGCTGAAATTATTGCAAGAAATATCTAGATTAAGTAGATTCCTTCTGGAATTGGGCAGTTGAAGATTTCCTGTGAATGAATTGTTCATCAAATACATGTCCTCTAGCTTTGTGTTGTTCTCTAACAGCCAAGTGGGGAATTTTCCAACCAACTTATTATGGGAGAGGTCAATGGAATGTAAGTTGTATTGGTATAAAAGAAAATTAGGAATGCTGTGTAAGTTGAAGTTTATTAGGTGGAGGGCTCTCAATTGATATGTAGGAAGCAAATTATCTGCTTGAATTTGTAACATATAGTTTTGTGAGAGTTTCAACACTTCAAGCTTTGAAAGGTTAGCTAATATACTGAAAGAGAATGAACCTTCAAACTTGTTGTTAGACAGATCCAAATATTCAAGGGATGTGAGGTTAGCAATAGCAGATGGCAAGTTCCCACATAACTTATTTGATGAGAAATTTAGAACCTTGAGGTGGACCAAGTTGATGAGACATTGAGGGAGTTGACCATCAAAATTACTCTCTTGAAGATATAGTTCAACAAGATTCTTCAATTTACATAGCCCTGAAAAAGTATAGGAAATCAAGTTTCTCCTTAATAAAAAAAAAAGGGAAAAAGGAAGAAAGAGGAAAAAAAAAAGTGAAGCAAGCAACTGAGCTTAGAGATGAACGTGACACATTTTGTAGTCTAAAATTATGTCAATGAGTGTTAAAGGATAAAACTAATATTGAGTTAACATCTTTTAGTTTAAGTTTTTATGCATATTAATAACTTCATATGGTATTAGAGCCATTTAATCTAACGGTCTTAAGTTCTAATTCCCCTATAGTGCAAATTAAAGAAAATATATTGGTTACTTGTAAGACCTAAAAAAGGCTTGTGAGGCTTTTGCATGTAAGTGAAAAGATGTATTGAAAGATAAAACTAATGTTGAGTCCAAACCCCTTATACTTGGGGGTGCATGTTAAGAATCAAACTAATATTAAGCCTACACCTACTAGCTTAAGATTTTAAGAAAGTGGAAATTTAGTAATGAGAAAAAAAAAACTTATTATTTCATCAATTTATCTTATTGATTTTACAACTTGTCTAAGGTATTGTCTATTAAGTTTTAATAGTTTTATAATTTGGTTTTTGTATTTTGATATTTATAATAAATAATTGAATAAAAGTATTAAAATAATTGAAATTATGGTTGAATATTGCATTAATATTTTTCCTTCAATTTTCTATAATAAATTATTTTTAAATATTTCTTTATACTATATAACTAATGGAAAATAGGTAAATTTTTTTTAAATATTCTTAAAGCATCAAAATTAAGTGCAATTAAGTATTAAGTTGTATTTAGGATTCAACTCAGGTTCTTCTTCACAACGTCACTTTATAAAATTGACAACGACAGCTATGAAAAGGAGCCAATAAGTAAATAAATAAATCCAATATTCTTTAAATAAAAAGAAAATGAATTGTAGATAAATATTAATTATTGTTACCTAACCCTCTCAGTGAGCCGTTCATATAATTATAACTTAGATCCAAGGTTTCCAAGTTTGTGAAATTTTCTAATATTCCTGCACCAAGAAAAATGAATACATTTTGAGATCAAACATAGTAATATGATTAATAAGTTGGAAGCTCTAAAAACAAAGAATATATATCTGGAAATATTATACCCCGCTTGGAATATTTGAAACCTTCAATATAATTATATTGAAGGATCAAACTCCTTAGTGAAGTTAGTGTACTCAAATATGGCAAATCACTGTCGTTTAGGCGATTATCACTTAGATCCAATACTTCCAAATTCTTCAAATTTGCTAAACCTGCGATAAAGAATTAAAAATGGGATAGAAAATAATTATTATTTATTATTTGCTAAAACTGTACGAACTTTTATATATTTATTGAGACACCTTGGTATCAAGTTAAAGTTGGACAAGAGATAATTTAATAATGCAATAAATTTAAATAATCTAACAAAATGAAGAGCATTTTATATGTATGTGAAAATAATAATCACATTTACTTTTACCTTTTGCCAAATCCTTTACTGCTCCTGCACCACGAAAAGGAAGAACTAGATTTTAGAGATTAAATTGTAAAGAATTGGCTCTCAATAGTACACTTTGCCAAAGTCCCACATTGGTTAGTTACAACTTTGGGGTTGGCTTG
>JANLJB010001267.1:0-10766 GCA_026212285.1 Bursera cuneata | reverse complement strand
TATCGTACCTATCAGCCCGTAGTGATTGTTTAATAAATTATTTATAATTTGTCAAATGATAAAAAAATTAAAAAAAATGAAGGCTTGTTAATTTTTAAAACAACGCTCCTAAACTTAGTTACGTTAGATAATCATCTCAAAGAAGAGAGAGAAAAAAAAAGAATGGATTTTCAAAATTGTAAAGTTTAATATTGATTTGAGACCTAGTTACATGTGGTGTTGCATCAACTTACCATGTAAAGAGTGTCGGGAGGGTAGTTTGGAGAAAAGGAAAGGTGAGCATTGTGAGTGTAATTGTCGTTTAGTGAAGGCGATGTAGCGTAAGATGGAGAATCTAGATATGGATAAGAGAGAGAGAGGGAGAGACGAGAGGAAGCTTGTTGGAAAGGGTTTGATGATTTGACTATTTTACGCTCACAAGTCACAACACGACCATCACAGAGACAAAACCACTCTTTTTTTGTCGTTACTACAACTTATACTCTCCGAGGCAGGGGGGCCCACGCCCCGGCCCCAGCTCGGCTGCTCCTGCCCTGCCTGCCAACTTATCGCGGGGGAAAAAATATCTGCGCCCCTTAATTTTGGCCGAAATATTCGTCGCCCTATTTATTTTTTTAAGTAACACATAACTCCTACTTTAATACTTCTGTTAGAAAGAAACTAATTTTGAACATAGATTTTAGGTTAATGATTGTTATAACCTTTACACCTTTATATCTTATATATCTTAATATTTTAATAAAATTTTTGGTAATACCTAACCCCTATTTATATATATTTTACTATATATAAAAGTTAAAATAAATTAAAAAATATGTATAATATTTTAATAGATTTATCTTATCATAAAATTATATATTTATTTTGACTTTCATTTATAAAAAATATATGATTTTATAATAAAACAAATCTATTAAAATATCATATATTTTTTTTATTTTTTAAAACTTTCATATATACAAAAATATAATTTTATAATAAGATAGATCTATTAAAATATTATATATATATATAATTATAATTTTATAATAAGACAAATTAATTAAAATATTATATATTTTTTTATTTATTTAGACTTTCATATGTAAAAATATATATAATTTTATAATAAAATACATATAAGTAGGGATTCATGTATTACTAAAAATTCTAGTAAAATCTTTGAACATATAAGATATAAAAGGTATATTAGTTATTAATTTAAAAATATGTAATCATAATTAACTCTTATCAAACTGAAGTGTTAAATGGGAGTTAAATATTACTGAAAAATAAGTGAGATAACGGGTGTAAGTTCGCCAAAATTGAGGGGTGTATATAATTTTTCCACATCTAATGTAATGACAAGTACATTTTTCTACTACTAACAACCCAAGCCAAGGTACTGTATCTACAGTACACTAGTTGTGTACTTGTGTTCCCAGTACCTGTATCTGTGTATTTTGCGACTTTTTCAACCCCAACGTTGACAGTTTGAAATTTGGCATCTTTTTAATGTTATTAGGACCAAAGCTTTTGATTCTTCTTCCACTGTTGAGTTTTTCTTTCTTGCCTACCATTCTTTTGTTTTCTTATGGAACAAACCAGTGAACGATGGCTGCATCTCGGATAAGTCTTACTTGGTATTATGCCACGTTAAATACTTAAAAATAAAAAATAAATACATAAAAATACTCAAACTTACAAAATATCGATATAAGATTTTAATTCTCTAATTACAGAATTATTATCTCATATAAAGTAGTTATAAAAAGAGATTCTGACTAATTCTGGAAGTAAGTTTTATGTTTTTAAAACTTCTATTTTTATGCTTTTACAATTTACAAAATGAAAACGATTCTTAGGGGAAAAAAATTGTACCGAGTCTTGGGGTGTCATTTTACATGGATTTTATAATTGAAGATTTTCTCATGAAGTTGAATTAAAGATGCTAATACTTGTATGTACACACACAACGACTAAGACTAAGAAGACCAAGACCAAGTGAGTGAGGACATGAAATGAGATTTGCTTTCCTTTGACCAGTCAACCTATCATATCACGATAAGTTTATAAAGACAATTTTCATCCACCCTTAGAGCTTGGAGTTTGTCAAATTATAATAACAAAAATTCTATTATTAGTATAATCGATTAGACTTAACATTACCAGGATTTAATAATGATAAGAATTCTCAAATATTTTAAAATGAATTTTAAGGAAAATTAATTTAAAAAAAGGATTAAAACTAAATGGTCCATTTGAAAACGAATACACACATTAAAAATTTAGATTGGTATTACCCTGTTTGATAATTTGATCTTTTTTTTTTTATTTGTCAAATACTAACACTCGACATCCAAAAATATCTTTTTATGTGCATTAGATGTCGAGCCCTAGTGTCTAACCAAAAATATATATATATATATATTGAACTAAAGAGTCTACCATGGAAGACTATAAAATCTAAATTTTAGTTGTTGGATTATTTTTTAATGAATTTTCTAATTTGTGTTTTTATTGAAATTAATTTCCTCAAGTCAAATCAAATAATAAGAAGTTTAATTATATGATTTGAGAAACTTCTTTCAACAACGTAGAATTGGACTCCAGATTCATAGAATGGAGCTTGAATGCTTCAATTCATTTTCTTATATTAGGAAGTAACATTAACGTGTTAATAAAGAAAACAACTGACAGCAACAAAGGGCTGGCTGAGCTGATAGTCGGATACCGAGTCAACATATGTAGTTGTCAATTCTTTTTTCCCTCGAGTTAGTAACCCACTCATATGTTTAATAAACAAACAGTTAATGACTTCAGCCGCCCAGCATATTTTTACATTTTAAGATTCCTCAGCCTCTCTTTTGTTCTTTTATTTTTGTCAATCACCTACTTTATTCTTCTTTAACACCAAAGCAGATCAAATAAATAAAATCTCCGAATGAAAAGCCAAGCCAGAAGGGAAACACCGGGCACAGAAGAATCTCAGTATAAGAAAATATTTACTAGTTGGCAACGACTTCTATCGGCTATGTCTATTACAAAAAAATAAATGGAATGTCGAAATCTTTAAGCCAATATGGACTCTTAAGTTTATGCACCTCGAAATGGGACAGGAGCCCACGGTCGTGGCCATTGATACAAATTTCATCAACTTAGTACAGTGAATCACAAAACAATGAAGACTAGTAAGTACAAGATGATTGTCCCATTGTGCAGTTGCTTCAGCGGCTCACTTCTATCTCTCAAGTTGTACCAGTGCCATCACCAGCACCGGCATCGGCACCAAGGTAGAGAGTTCATTATGTATGTCTTGAAGCCGGATGGAAAAGGCCAAGAATGATTTTGGCCATTACTGAAACATGGATGGTAGAAAAAGTATGTTTACTAACAAATAAACTCAAATACTAGCAGGCAAGAAACTAGCAGCACTTCAAAATGAGAAAAGGATCACTTCATTAAATCATGATTCTCAATGATTTGACAAAAGAGATATTATGTTAGGATATTTAACTAACCAAGCAGTATAAACAACTAGTAATTCAATCACAGGGCAGCCTTCAAACTACAGAAATTCAGTTAAGAAAAAGTTAATATCCATAGCATTCCACATTATAAGCGAGGATTAAAGATTTAGGTCAACAGAAAATTACTCCATACAGTCAGATATACTCCTAAGTACTCACCTGATGAACTAGAGCTGTAAGTCAATCTTTTCGGACCATTTGAAAATATCAGAGTAAACTCGATCTCCACCCAAGTCCTCACCAGTAGCCCCTGCTGATACTCTTAAAATATCCTCAATCAGTGCAAAGTTCCCCAATATATCAACATGAGCACCACTTTGGGTGCCCCGGCCCTCTAGAAGATTAGCTGGAGGAGCATGGTCATACTCTCTTATGTAAGTATGAATGCCAGAAGGATTGAATCGTGTTCTCCCCCTCCATCCTTTTGCACACATGAAACCTGCACTTAAAACAGGAACAGTTTCATCTCCATTGACAGAAAAAACTCCACCTTTCAAACAAGAATCCACACTTCCACCCTCTGCAGAAGTATCTATCTGAAAGGGAATGTAGCATTCAGAAGCTGGTGTTAATTTGTAGACATATGCTCTTTCTGTAGGGACTCCAACTCCGTACATAGAATAAATCTCCATGTCCGGGGCATTTGGTAACCTGCACAAGCATTATAGAAGATGAAGTGGCCACACAAATATACAATTTAAACATACAATGATATTTTACCCCAAAGTACTAACAATTTAAAATTGTTTACTACCGTGATTTAAAATTGGCCCCAAGAACATAAATCATTGCTTTTATCTACCAAGGTGGAAAAGTTTTGGATTGGGCAGGGACAGAGAATCCAATAACCAGGATACATTACATGTTACATGTGATATGAAGCATGCTTGGTTAATCAAATTCTTCGACATCATTATATCACATTAGTGAAAATATTTTACATAAACATTACCAAAAATAAAATTAAAAAAATAAAAGATTAGTTAAATTTGTCATAAGTTAGAAAAAAATGGCTAAAATAACATAGCAAAGTTGAAACGCTCACTTTGTTTCCAAGGGGTTTGACCAATACTTGTAGTGTTCATATTTTGGGTCATCCAAATTGTCAGCTATTCCATATGAAAACTGAGCACCTCCACGTGCCATCAGCTTAGGAGCAACTAAATGTAACATATCCAAAATTGATCCAGCTGTATAGACTTTGTAATCGGCAACAGCTTTAATACCTCCAACACCCATTTCATGGTATTCTGTCCATAAATCACAGCGGGTTTTATTATCAAGGTTATTACCCTTGACAGCGCCCTGCCAATCAACAAGCTATTAAGTACAGAAGACTCCAAAAAGGAGCTAAGAAAACAAATTATATCGGCAATAAAATTCAATTGGTTGTGCAAGGTCATATGTAACATCTGATAAAGGAGCATTACTCTAACAAAAAATGTGAAAAATATGAAGAAATTTGTATCAATATAGTAATAAATTCGAGTACATTTTAGTCATGATTATACAGCAGGTGGGCCCCTTTTATAAGTAAATGAGTAAATGACCCCTGACTTCTCATAGAGAGCCTTTACTAGAGGAGTGCATTCATAACCAAATCTGTCACTCCCTTTTTTATATTTTTACAGGGTTGAAAACTAAAAGGGAGGAGGCTTCAAAAAGAACTCAGGTAAAATAAAAAGGATGCAGCGAGCCTTTTGCTAACCGAAGTCTTTACAAAGGTGATGATTCATAGGAATGAATGTACAATAAAACTTCAATGGGAAGCCCACACAAAATGAACCTCACAGTGTGTGAGTCCGTAACATCAATGGAAGCTCAAAACTGCTCGTTGATTCGTGAATATGAATATTAATATAGAAAATGTTGGAATTATTTTCAACATATAAATAGCAAACAAAAACTTAGAACATTACCCTGAAATCCACCCTTTCAAACTTGGAGGAATGCGTCTCAGCCATATCTTTCCCAAATGAAATAATTCTCCCAAAATTCACATTTTTTGTATTGACCGTAATCTCATGGTCATTCCCATTCTGGCCAGCAGGACTGGTATCAGAGTTCTTCACCTTTTTTGCATTACAGTTATAGCCTCCTTCAGGTGACCAGTCAAGACCACCCCAGATAGTATCTCCACCTCTTGGAATCATTGACATGGTTGAATCCCATGTACGGGTCATGCGCATTAAATGCTGAAAAGTCTGAAGACCAAATACATCCTTATCCAAAACACCTGGTGCGAAAGCCCTGTTTTAGGGTTAGCATTTAATCAAGAGCTGAAAACAAATTTGAAAGAAGCATATATGCTTTAAGTGTGAGGAATTGATTTGCGTCATTAAGTTAACTGTGCCTAGTAACAGATGCAAGTGGCTCTTGGACACAAGGCACCATCTTAAACAGATTAACAAATTTTGAAAATTTAAAACTATTTCTGAGAATCTGAGTTTTAAAAAAGAGTAACTAGATAATAGCATTCACCACGAGGATACTCATAGAGTGAGATAACAAGTAAGAAAATATAAAGACCTCATAGACAGTTGCTAATTCCATCAATAAAATCAGATTCATAACTTTAATTAAGAAATTGAAGAAGTTCATTTCATCATACTCGATATCATACATGCAACAAGATGAGTAGATGTAAAGGCAAAAAATACAAGAATACAAGCACATTTAATTGCTGTGTCAAGCTTCATTTGGGCCCTTATTTGTGTACACACACACAAACATCCAACATAGCCAAAAAGTTTGTCACAAGTTGATAAAACCATATAGTTGAACATTACTTCAACTTCTTCATAATTATCTTAAGTACTGAATAACTGAAACCTCACAATTTAATAAAAACTGGATTATAGATGCCCATAAAGACTATTATTTTTAACCAAATAGTCATCTAGTAAATAATTTCTTGCAACACTGTCCTCTAGACGTATTTCATTAACTACTGCTAGAAGGATTTTTAAAAAAGTTAGGGAGAAGTTGCAGATTTAATAGGGAATAGAGTTCATTACCTCGCTTCTCTTTGGCTCTTGGTTTACTAATGCTAGGATATCTCATTCTTTCTTATTCAGGAAAATTGGGAAGTTATAGTTAGTTAATTTTAGTGTTGTTGTTCCTGTCTGTGACTGAAATTGCATTCTTCAATCTTGTGAACTACTGGTCCACCTCTTTGCATTATCTTTGCTATTACTCTTTGAGGTTGTGACTCGAGAGAATATAGTGGAGAAGAAAATGTAAAAACAGAAAATTTCAGCTATTAACATAATTCAACACGACAAAATTCTGTGAAGGCTTAGGGCTGATAAAAAGCTTCCTAAGTTGAGGCCCAAAATTATAATAGTTAAGTTGCTCAACTAAAGAAAATAAAAGTGATCAAAATAAAGAAAAAAGTGTGCTATATTCTTTATTACCGAAGGCTCACACAAGTAATTAAATAAAAATGACCAGGTCCTACATATAATAGTTCAGAAGAAAACCTGGCAATAGCAATATCCCTGGCTTCAACAGAAAATAGTCCTGAAACAGCTTTTGGAACACCTAAAAAGGGTCCCCCAATGTTCATAACTGCCTTTATATGTTTAGCACACCAATCTGGTCCACCTCCACCACCCATGGGAGGTGGTGCTTCTACCCATTTCATAAAATGCAGAAAGTATACGACGCCCATTGAATGTGGAATAACAATTACCTTTTTCCCACCATTTGTAGCTACCATGAGTTCTATATTACTCTTTATTCTGCTTAGAGTTTGGTCCCTGACCTGATAATCCAGTAGGCCATAACAAAATCAATAACACCAGAAGGAAAATATACTTAAACAATATGTCCTATTGGGGCAGTGAATCTTAACTCAAAACTGTACCTCAGTGTTCTGAAATGATAATCTCCAATCATATGCAGCCATATACATGGTTTTCTCCTCATACCCAATGCGAGCCAAATTAGCAATTAAAACAGCCCAGACAAAATAACCTGGTGCAAAGTAATCAGCTGCCACTAATCCTGATACAGGCCTGACCCTTATACCAGGCGGGTCCAGTCCAGTTTCATTATCCAGTGACATGTGCTCAACCCAGCATAATGGTCTGCATGGTCATAGAGAGAAATAAGAGAGACGCGAGAAATATATATCCCACTGATATCTGTAAAACTTCATGCATGATATAGCCCAAGGAAATACCAAAACAAGAAAAAAAGGTTGAGCATGAATGAACCAACTGAATGATATTAATCAGAACCAGAAACTGTTGATCAAGTTAAAAACATATGCAAATAGCAACGGGCATGAAGTCCTTTCCTTTCACTCTAATAACATTTTCATTTTTATACAAAAAATAAGACAACCTTAAAATACTACCAGGTCAAAAGAGCAGCTAAACGTCAAACACTAATGAACATAATGCAACTTCATTACTACCAATCCACTGCTATACAAAACTTAATTTTGACCCAAACTACTGTAATCGAATATTTTCAACACTTTGCCACAGGGATTCCATACTATCAACCAAAAAAAAAAAAAAAAATTATTCAAAATAACTTATCATTAAAATTTAATCTCAAAGACCTAACTGATTCCCAATATTAAATGGAACCAGATACAACATCATCCACTAGCACACTACACCAGCATTTCTTCCAAAAGCAACCTCACATGTAAATCTTGGTTTTACAAATTCATTAACTCATAAAAAAGTTCCCAGGTGAAATTTCAAGCGACTAGGTAGAGAGTACAGAACAACTGAGTCTGAATAGGCCTTCTTAAGTTTCAAGCAATGGAAGAACAAGTGCTCACTATTACACCTTCAACATTGACTTGCCGTAAGTAACTATCCAAAACTTTTCTCTTTTTTCCTATTATTAGCTTTACTTAAACTATAAAACAACTTTATAAAAAAAGGCAATTCCCAAAACATACAGCAACAGCATTGCCATTTTCAAAGAAGAAAAAAAAAATGGCAATCAATTCTAATATGTTTCGTGCGTTCATGAAAAATAAGATTAGTGAACGGCTGCTTGATTATCACAAAATAGCAAGGCTGGAGCACAAGCACCAGAGGCATTACCTTTTGTACAACTCACCAAATTTGCCACCCCAGAGTCGCTTCCTGAACAAGCCATCAGCACACTGGTGGCCCTCCCACAGCTCGAGGCCGCCTGTCACGATCCCCGGCACAAACACCACCGGGTGCTTAACTTTCAAGCCCTCCTTCCACAGTTTAAGCCCTGGCGGATCAGGTAACGGCCCCGTAATCGCCTCCGTGACGAACTGCGGCAACGACGACGGCATCGCGTTGTACAAAAACAGCAGAAGCCACCAAGTCAAACATATGTAGCCAATGAACCAGCAACAGCTGTCAATGCAAGACCATCTTTTTAGTTTCCCTTCGTCTTGTTTGCCTCTTGATTTTTCCTTCTTATCGTCCTCTTTATCATTCGGAGAATCCGAAAAATCGGAGCCCTTTCTTCGTCTAAGAAACGACATCGTTCCGTTGTTCTCCCCAAGTTAAACCTTAAAGCTTTAAATTTTGCTTATCAATTAATGCTGTGAGTATTAATTAGTATGTTTCGCCGGTGACCTCAAACAAGAAGAACCGGCGGGAAAGACGTGTAAGCACATGATTGGTTACTATCGCTATTTTTTTTTTAATGAATTGAAAGTCTAGTATAATTTCGGATCTCCGAAGCGGGTCCTACAGTTGTAATTATGATACGTGGCATAACCACGTAATTTGTAGGAACGAGGGATTTGTCTGTCTCGGCGTCGCCGTTAGATGTGACGGTGTAGAGCCAAAAAGAGTCACAGGAGAAGGTGTGAAAATGGGGGAGACTAGACGGTGATGAGATTGGGGTGACGTTATGTTCTATGAAAAGAGCTCAACTTTTTTGAAGTTTGGCTTGTTGCTTTCCGCTGAGCGGAAGTAGAATCAAAAGTGCTTTTGATGTCCGACTTAAAGTCAGTCGTCGCTTGGACAGCCAAACTAAAACTATAAGTATTAGGCAATACGACGTCTGCGTTTTTGTAAAATTGCTTGAATAGTCCTGGACTCCAGGTCGTAACAGTAGAGGTAACATTGACCCCTCTAGATTTGGTAAAACAAAATATAAATCTAATAGTTTCGTAAACTAGCACTGACCTCCCTTTGTTAAAAGGTCAGTTAACCACATCTTTAGAGACACCAAATTGAATTGCATAATTTCTGACCCTTTAAGTTTGAGAAATTATTAAAAAAACCTTATGTCTTTCAAATAAAGAATTNCTCAATGTTTTAATTTATTTAGCACTTTTATCACAATACCATATATTTATTGGCTTTAATTGATGTTGATTAGTTGTAAGAGACTATTATATGAATGTTTGCTACATTCAAATGTTTATGTAAAATTTTCAAACTTAAGGGGGTAGGAGTAATTATTCAATATAATACTTGAGTTTATTTAAGTTAAATTAAAAAAAAAAAATGATTTGCTCCTAAAAATTTAGATATCATAAACTTATTCGTAAAAAAGATAAGTACATATTTTTTAATTGTTGAACTCTAACTCTCAACAATAGTCAATCTTTGACATGTCCAACAAAGTTTAACAATGTCGTCAGTCAAGTGTGGAACATTTGATAGATAATAACATTTGAAATTTTAACTATTTGATCTATTTTTCAAAAAGCTTTTCTTAATTTAATTCAATGTGGTTAAGCACTATTGAATGGGAGAGTTTTCTCATTCATTCCTCGGTACTTACAATCAACTATCTGTAAAAATAAGAGTAATTATCATTGACCATCCTTACATTTTCTCTTTTTTTACCTCATATAAGACTTTTGTCCTTTTTATCTTCTTTCATCCTTAAGTTTTGAAAAAATATCTTCTTAAGTCCTCTATTTAAAAATTCTGTTAGTTAACATCTATTAACCTCTATATTCCAATAAATTTATCATTTTACCCTTACTAACACATATAAAAAATAACTAATTTTTCAAGGACAATATTAAGTTAAATGACCAAATTACCTTTAACACATATTAAAATTACTTTTTATGGACAATATTAACACATATTATTATTTATTTTAAAGGTAATTTGGTTATTTAACTTAATATTGTCCTTGAAAAATTAGTTATTTTTTATATGTATTAGTAAGGATAAAATGATAAATTTATTTGAATATTGAGGTTAATAGATGTTAACTAACAGAATTTTTAACTAGAGGACTTGAGAAGAGATTTTTTCAAAATTTAAGGATGAGAGAAGA
>JANLJB010001266.1:47752-76890 GCA_026212285.1 Bursera cuneata | reverse complement strand
GTCTGGACCTCTTCCACTGAGAATCGTAACGTCTCCTCCGCTTCTCTTGATGACTCTGGCAATCTCGTGCTTTTCAATCCCAATTCAGAATCAGTCTGGTCCTCGTTTGAGAACCCCACTGATACTATAGTTCCGTCGCAGAATTTCAGTACTGGTAACGCCCTTCGATCTGGGGATTACTCTTTTACCCTTCGTAGATCAGGAAATCTTACACTTAGTTGGAAGGACGACATAATTTATTGGAATAACAGTTTGAATTCATCGATTAATGCAAATTTAACTTCACCTGCTCTAAGGTTGCAGCCTATAGGGATTTTGTCCATAGTTGATCCTATGTTGCCCAGTGCAGTTATTGTGGCTTATAGTAGTGATTATGCAGAAGGGAGTGATATATTGAGGTTTTTAAGGTTAGATAGTGATGGGAATTTGAGGATTTATAGTTCTGCTAGGGGTAGTGGGACTGAAACTAGAAGATGGGCAGCTGTTACTGATCAGTGTCAAGTTTTTGGGTATTGTGGAAATATGAGTATTTGTAGCTATAATGATTCGAGTACGGAGCCGAATTGTGGTTGTCCGAGTCAGAACTTTGAACTAGTCGATGCAAATGATAGTAGAAAGGGGTGTAAAAGAAAAGTGGAGATTGAGGATTGTCAGGGAAATGCTACAATGTTAGAATTACCACATACGAAGTTCTTGACATTTGTGCCTGAGTTAGCTTCTCAGGTTTTCTTTGTAGGAATATCAGCTTGTAGGTTAAATTGTTTGGTTACTGATTCTTGTGTTGCATCGACTTCATTGTCGGATGGAACAGGGTTGTGTTACTTGAAAACACCTGATTTTGTTAGTGGATATGAGAATCCGGCGCTCCCTAGTACCTCGTATGTTAAGGTTTGTGCACCAGTTGTACCAAACCCTTCGCCTTCTGCACTAGTTGTGGAAAAGAGCAGCCGTTGGAAGTTGCATGGGTGGATTGTTGCAGTTGTGGTTTTGGCTACCCTTTTGGTTCTGGTTGCATTGGAGGGTGGTTTGTGGTACTGGTGTTGTAGAAATAGTACTAAATTTGGGGGCTTGTCAGCCCAGTATGCACTTCTTGAGTATGCATCTGGTGCACCTGTGCAGTTCTCGTATAAGGAGCTGCAGCGCTCAACAAAGGGGTTTAAGGAGAAGCTCGGAGCAGGAGGATTTGGGGCTGTTTATAGAGGGATTCTTGCTAATAAAACAGTTATTGCTGTGAAGCAACTAGAGGGGATCGAGCAAGGTGAAAAGCAGTTTCGGATGGAGGTCGCTACCATTAGTAGCACTCATCATTTAAATTTGGTGAGATTGGTTGGTTTTTGTTCTGAGGGAAGGCATAGGCTTTTGGTGTATGAATTCATGAAAAATGGGTCGCTCGATAACTTCCTTTTCATTAACGAAGAGCAGTCAGGGAAATTGCTAACTTGGGAGTATAGGTTTAACATTGCTCTTGGTACTGCTAGGGGAATCACATACCTTCACGAGGAGTGTCGAGACTGCATTGTTCATTGTGACATTAAGCCAGAAAACATTCTTTTGGATGAGAATTACAATGCCAAAGTGTCAGATTTTGGCCTTGCAAAGCTCATAAATCCAAAGGACCATAGGTACCGGACCTTAACGAGTGTCAGAGGGACAAGAGGTTATTTGGCACCAGAATGGTTGGCAAATCTTCCAATAACTTCTAAGTCTGATGTTTACAGTTATGGGATGGTCCTTTTGGAGATAGTGAGTGGGAGAAGGAATTTTGAAGTGTCACCAGAAACTAATCGGAAGAAGTTCTCTCTGTGGGCTTACGAAGAGTTTGAGAAGGGTAACATTGAAGTAATCATCGACAAAAGGTTAGCTGATCAAGATGTGAATATGGAGCAAGTTATGAGGGCAATTCAAGTCAGCTTTTGGTGCATCCAGGAGCAACCATCTCATAGGCCAATGATGGGAAAAGTGGTGCAGATGCTAGAGGGAATTATGGAGATTGAGAAGCCACCAGCACCGAAGGCATTGACTGAAGGCTCTGTGAGTGGAACCAGCATGAATATAAGCAGTAATTTCAGTGCTCTCTCAACTGCTGCAGCTTCAGCACCAGCTCCCTCTTCATCTTCCTCACTCCAAGCTGGAGTTTCACCTTTGGTTTCAGATAGGAATATCGAGAGGGCATCTTCATCCCTTTTACGATCATCAGACCAAAACTGAAGCTCATTCAACGCTCGGCTGCCTTTGTCTGTAGTGTTTTGAATATGCATTCTTTGAAGAGTTCTTAGCCAAATGTTAAATATGATACCAATATGGAGTATCCGTGGTATATAGTTTTTGCCAGGATGGTGGATTAGTATTACCATCATGTATCATTTGCCTGTACAATCTCTGTTTCAATTAATTCTTAAACCATGTATATAAGCATTGTTGAATAACAAATTTCTCTACACTAATATCTTTTACTTATATTTTTCCTTTTCTTTTTTCAGCTTTCCAGGAGAGAAATGGCTTACAGGCTTAATAGAATTTAACATGGGAGTTATAATAATTGACAGATTTGGTAGAATACCAGGAAAATAGTGAAGAAATTTGGTAGAATACATAGGGTGTGAATAAGGGAATTTTTTTTTTTTTTTTTTTTTTTGAATATGTCTTCAGACTATATGTTATGATTANATAGGGTTTTAATAAGGGAATTTTTTTTTTTTTTTTTTTTTTTGAATATGTCTTCAGACTATATGTTATGATTAAAAATATTATTCTAATAAAGTAGGAGTTGTAATAAAAGGAAAAGTATCTGGACTTGAATGCCAAAAATAAAATTCATGATTTTAAAGATAAATAGGTTCTCAGGTTTGGTGAAACATCAATTTCAAGTAGAGTGAGATTGCAATAAATTCAATGCCCAGATGCAAAGGGTATGACAAAGTCAAAGTCCTAAAGCAACTTTCCAACCTCCAATACCCAAAAATATCAAATATTTTAAAATTTTATGTTACCTTCAAAGTGGGGAACAATTAATTAAACACACTGAGACTTGAAAGAGAAATAGATATTTTTTTTGGTTTCAAAACCAATGTTAAAGCATCATTAAATTAACCTCAAAATATGGCATGTCCTTGCAAGTGAAAACCCAGAATTCTAATTGAACAGAAGGATTTGGGCAAAAGCTAGCTTCAACCTTTGCGAGCCAACTGTAAATTTCAAGTCATGAGCAAGTATAAAATCTCACACTTTTAGGTGGCCTTTTATCTCTTTAATCAAGAGTCAATAATTGTTGTTTTATAAAAAATTTTAAAGGGAAAAACAAGTCAAATTTAGGTAATTTGTTTCAATTTTTAGAGCTTCTCGAAAGTCTCCTGTTACGCATTACAGTCTCTTGCCCCCTAATATGCGTTTGTTTCAGCTTGTTTGAAATTCAATAGAGTTATGGACAATTCATTAATATTTTTGAAGTCTTTGGAATTTCAAAACTCAAATTTATATTATTATTATCTAAGATATTTCTATTCTACTTTAGAAAGTTTACTTTTATGATTCTTTCAAAATAAAACTCTTTTTTAATAATTTACAGTAATCATGTAAAATAACCAAATTTGAGGAGGCGAAATAAAAACTAACAAAAATTTTAAAAATTTTGATTTGTTTAATCAGAATAAATCACTATTAGGTCAGTAGATATTGGTTCGTTGCCTGTTAGCCATTTACGGATCTATGATCCATTACATTTAGCTAATACATCGGCGCATAACTGGCTAATGAGCAATAAGCCAATCTCTATGAGCCCAATGGTGGCCTGTTTTGCCTACATAAATCAAGATTTTTAAATTTTTGTTATTTTTCATTTTACCATTTGAATTTGATTATTTTTTTAAATCCCCGATAATTTAATATCACAAAACATTTATACAATTTCTAAAAACATTTTCTTAGTGTTGAATTCAAAACTAAAGCATAGTAAATTTAATGAGAGATGAAAAAAATTAAAAATATAAACCCCCAATAAATGCAAGAACTTCATTTTCATAAACAACGCCAAGTTGTCAAGTAGCTCAATAATACAGTGCTCATATAGTAGCTCCTTCCTCTTTTTTATGTGGTGGGCCGGGAGGCCCAGGAAGTCCCTATCATATGGGTCTAGACATGAAGCATTTCATTGCTGGCCCATGTTTTAGGGCCCAAATTGTATAAATAAACCAAGGAAAGGTGGGCCAAGTTGGATAAAAGGCTTGCTTGAAGAGAATTAATTAAAAATGAATAAATATATATGTATTTATTTTATTTTAAAAATTATGATTATTTTTTTTATGAAAATAAATAACTTCTATCATTGAATTATGTAGAATATATATAGAAACAAAATAATAATAATTATTTTTCCCACTAGTTGTATTAATCCAACATTCTAATCTAATGCAACGACAACGTTTTCATATCATTTAACATATAGACTATAATTTTTATTTAAAGTGACCTTTTACTTTAATTAAAAAAACACAAAAAACAAAAGATTTCTAATATATTTTGGTTAGCTAATTTTATTTTATAGATTATAAAAACTTAGGGCACGGTTTGAATAGAATTTGAACCCCCTTGATCTACTCAAGTTGTATTATGATATTAAAGCAATGAGACCCCATTAATCTACTAATGATATAGAATTTTGAATCGCATTATTGGAACAGTTTCTGTAATATTAAATATAATTATTATACTTACAAAAGAATATAACAGTTCACAACATTAGGCAAGTTTACATAATAATTAATTAATGGGAAATTCATGAGCTTGAAGAAGAGTTGATAATCTTAAATTAATCTGTTACGTGCAAATTGCACAATGCACTACTTGATCTTTGAGTTAAGTGATTCCACTAAAATCGAAAAGCATTGGGCATAAAATAATCTTTAGCAATTCCATGTCTTCATGTAAAGCTATGTCCTTGATTTTGGTGCATAAAATTGTCCTTAATGATTTTGTCAATCGAAGGCTTGTTAGTGCTTCTAACTAAGGTTAGTGGAGGTATTAATTATGCCATTATACTAAGTTTTGATTTGCCAAGAACTCTCTATCACTAGAGTTGGTGCATATTTTTATCTTTGGAAGAGTAGTAACATTGACCCGAAAAAAAAAAAGCACTTGTGAAAAAGTTACCTAATAATTAGGATGGGGAATTTCATGAGCTTAAACTAAACTATTAAGATGCAATTAGATGATCATTTAATAATTGGTGCTAATATAATAGCATTCTTGAAATATTATCAAAGTATTGTTAATTTTGATAGTGGAAAAATGCAAGGAAATATGGCTGCTTAGAGTTGGTGTAGAGTAATTGGAAATTGCCATGCAAGCCAAGTTGACAAGTATGAATAGTGTCATCAAGAGCTAATTAAGTTCCATACTTTTTCAATTATTCTATTATTACATCTACTAAATTATCATCGAAATGTTCTGAAAATATAAGTCGTTATGTAATTATTACAACAACAAAAAATTAGTTTACTATTATTTTAAATTTTTGAAGTTTTAATACGTGTAAGTTCACATGTCAATTTATTCAATCATGCATATCCCAAATGTGAGTGCTCCAACTAATAATTGTTCATCGCAAAATATCATATCATATTGGATCAACATTATTGATATTAAACTCATATGATATGTATCAATTCGACCCAATTTTTAACTCTAATTTAAGTGATCATAAGTGCTTAATTGCCTATAAGGAAAGAAAATGAAATGATATTTAAAATCAAAATAAATAAAATTAAATTAAAAAAAGAGTAAATGAAAACGTGCAATAATGGATGGGAAATTTTTTTAAAAAAAAAATTGTCACTCCTTTTAACGTAATTTCTCACACGAATTGCTCCTTAGTTAGAAATACTAGACATCGTTTCAAGCAAAGAAAGATGAAAATCGAAGCCCTTAAATAAATTAATACAAGATTCTTGTGTAAGACAAAAATTAGGAACCAATAATTTAGCAATGCAATTCATTACATTTATTTTTTATATAATATCATCGAGAGGACTCATAGCACGCCCATGGCCATAGAGCACGAGCAGTCTTCAGTACCTCTGGCCACCACTTCCACTACCCATTATTGCCAGGCTATGATAGCATGCATTGGTGAGGTGACCAATAATTCTTCAACAAATTTAACAATTCTAACCGGTCATGTCCACCCACTCCTCTGAAAAGGAAAAGCATTTAGGTTATATAAATTGATCTTCCATGTCTTCTTCCGGGTCTCTGTTCATAGCTATATACATGTCTATAATTTCTTTGAAGCTGTACGAGGGATTGTGCCTTTCCAATTAGGATAGAGCTTTTGTTGGAAGAATATTATCAACCCTTTCTCATTCCACGTTCTTTAAATANTACACTCCCACCTCAATCTCTTTGAATGATTGATTTCCTTTTAAATATTGATTTCTTTTTAAATATCTCCATTATCGAAGGGACTATTGCATATTTGTTATCAAACTTGATGAAGTAGTGGACTTTTTATCATTTAAAAATTAAGAGAATGATATGAACCGTTCAAATAATATTATCCGTTTTAGTATTTTTTGAACTAACCTCACGGTTTTAAAACACGTCATTTGAGTGAAGAATTATTCGTCCTTATTTATATACAAGCTCGATAGATAATACGGGAGCGACCTAGGATTTATCACAACATAGAGCAATTTTTTCATACNTCTGAATGTGGTATTTACAGAAAACGAATAATTTAGAAAATTAAAAAAGTGAAAATCTGAGATAAAGAGGATAAAATCTTTCATCTATACGGTTTAATAATTTATATAAGCTGGCATGGCTGCAAAAAGCTAATAGCTAACCTCTGAGATGTCAAAGTCTAGAAGCTAGACCAGTCAGTCATCAGTCAATAACAGGAGATGGACAAGAGCAAAATAATAGTTTCGTTCATTGAATTTTGTTCTTTTTGAAAGTTTCGTCATGCGTGAATATTAGAGATTAATCTTTATAGGAATCAAAGATTATTAATTACTGTTCTTTTCTTTTCTTTTCTACCATGTTATATTCGATATCTCTGATTTGGTTACTTTAAAGTTGATTTTTTTTTTTTCACGATCTGCTTGATCATGACAAAGGGAATATGTAAAGCTGCCTTCCCTATGCCAAACTTATGTATATAGACTATGAGTCATTACATATATGATATTATTCGGGTTGGATAATATTATCGAACAAATTAATAATAAAAAAAATTGTGAGATTAGATCTAAACTAACGGATTCGTTTGAAAACTAATCCAAATGTTAAAGATTTAATTATCTTAGATGTCATGACCTATGTACGACAAATTGATAAACTGATCAAGTCTTTTTTATCGTCAAGAGTTAAAGATTGATAAACCGATAGACTGATAGTATTGAGTTGTCAAACGTAAACTACTGATAGAAAAAAAAAAAAGACGATATTAGTCTTTCGGTCTATCAAGTGTTAGAAATTACATCTATATTTTTAGTGCTTAGGTTATTTTTCAACGAACTTTTTAATTTGGATCAATTTTATGATTTTTTTAATAATATATTTTAAAAAAAATCATGAAATAATGAACCTTTGTTAAACAGGAAGGACCTTTTTTTGTGTATAAAATAATATGAGAAGAAAATTATTAATTAAAGAAAGAAAAAGAACAATTTTAATAAAGAAATATATATTATAATTAAAGCACTATTGCAATGGGGAAACACATGAAAGTAATCGATTAAATTAAGCATAGCCATTAGACTGGTCCTCTAACTACGAGAATAAATGCATTAACATTAATTAATTCTTTTTTCTGTGAAGATTACTATTTTAATGATTCATCACTTTATAGTAAGATGTTGATTATCTAATTGCGTAATTTAATTCATTTAATTATACTAAGATCTCGACATTGAGGATAAAGTTTACCTGTTCTTTTGTTTCTTTTCATGCACTAATATCCTGTAATCCACTTATAATTGGCATAAGTTCCATCCTACACCTAACTAAGAAATCATCATCACATTTTTTTAGAAAGCCAGTTACTTTACTAATTAACAATCGTTTTTTCTTAATTATTATGATTACAAACTTTTTAAATTATTCATACGTATATTCATACATGTTATTATTCGATATTGATATAATTTTTTTTATTATTATATATATTTAACTAAATGTTAAGTTTATCATTTTTTTAAATTTCTTTAATTTTATAGATATGAGTTTTTTTAATATACTCTCTCACGTATAAAGGTTTCACGTACACTTATAGCTTAAACATGATAGAATAAGTCTAACATATACGAAAGAGATTTAAATTTAGACTATTAAATCAGTAGGACTTCAATATCATGTGAAATTTATAACATCTTTGAAGCTTAAACTCATAAATATGGGTTTGACTTTAATATTTAATCATGGTGACCCAACAAATCTTTCACGTGGTACCTGCGAACGTCAAGTACAGGGGCTTCACCTAATGACTGCGAAGGCTATCGCCACCATTAAAATCCACGAAACTAGGCACTCCGTTTAACTACCGAGACCCCACCTTCTTCTCTTGTATAAATCATCCGTCTCCATCCATTCTCGGACTCTCTCATCAAACTGTTATTACAAAGTTTATCTCTTTATGTTTCACCGTTCCGATCACCGATACTAACTTGAGTGTAAGAGGATTTCCGTTAGGACTACCACTAGCAACCCCCAGCTGCGTTTTCCTATGATTGTAACAACGACTTGGACAACTCGCTTCCGTCAAAAAGGCTTGACACTGTTCAAAAAGTGCCAATTACTGTGGGGACGACGGTGTAATAAAATCGATCTTCAACAATAATCAATGTAACATGATCCGACAAGAATGTGATATTCTCTTTGTCGCCAAACAGAGCGTAAATTATTAAAGCAACTTTAAAGAAAACAAATCGGAGATGTATATATGGTGGAATATATTTAACATAACATAATAGAAAAGAAAAGAATAGTAATTAATATATACCATTCGTTAAAAAACAATTAACAATTATTGTTCGATTAAAAAATATTAAAAGTATGGCGTTGGCGCCTATAATTGGCGGTAAACCGAAAATAATCCAGCTAAAGCCCCAAAACTTTCTGCAACTCGCCCACGTTTGCTCGCAAAACCAAGCTTTTCAGCCGCCCAGACCCCCATCTGAAGCCGCTAGCTCACCTGAAACTGCTCATAAAAGTTGATTTTCAGCCCCCATTTTTAGACTTCTGCGCCTGCCACTGTGAGCAGCCACCACAGATTTCTAGCAGACAGCTGCAGCCCAGGTTTCATCAGGTTTTTATTTTATTTTATTTTGTTTTCAGGTATATAATATATATATATATATTAATATATATATATATTACTCTTGTCTTTACATATATCTCTCATAGATTTTCATGATCTGATTGTGATGTGAAGCAAACAAAGTGAAACTAATTAGACAGAGAAGAATCTTTTGAGGGTCTCTGAGGTTCAGACCAAATCTTTACACAAATTGTAGTTCGTTGTTGATTTTATTTAATAGGGTAAGGGTATTTTAGACATTTGAAATAAAAATATTTAAAAATTATAGGAAATTAAAAAAATATATTTAAAAAAATTTTAGCTAGCCACCCAGACCTCGCTTAGCCACACGCAGCCAATGGCCAACCGCCCGAGGCGGCTACAACGGCGGTGACCACTTGATTTCCTTGTTTTTCTATTTTTTTTTATTTAATTAGAATTTTTTATTATTTCGGTATTTTAATCTGGTCTAGACCTACTTGATAGGGTTTAACGCTCTATGTTTCATATGTCTAAATAGTATTATTATCAGTTTATATATTATTTTTCTCACATAATAAAAAAGTTTTTACTTTAATATTTACTGTTTGCGTTCCATATTTGCCCCTGTATATATCAAATATTGTAATGAAAATCAATTACTAGACGGAATTAACTTGAAATTGTCAATAACTTTAATGTTCTATTATTTTTTTAATCATTTTATTTAAATTATTATAGTRATATTTAAATAAATAAGTTAAATATGTATAAAATAAAATAAATAAGTTATTAATTTGTTTAATTTTTATTTGAAAAAAAAACCTTGTTTCTGATCAATGACAAGACGATAATTGATTGTATGATTTACAAAATTGTATATATTTCGTAGTCTAACAATTAAATAAATAAAAATAAATAAATAATTTCAACATATATTATTTTTAAATTAAGAATTATTAATATTATATTGTTTTAAATTGTATTATTCATATAAGGGTATAAATGAAGTAAAAAGAAATTAAATACCATTCAAATAATTTCTATTCAAATTTAATTAACGAATTTTAATTTTATTTTATTTTATTAAAAGGTATGCCACTTAACATAAATGCTAATTTAAAAAAGGGTTCATTACAATGACCTCTTCCATGAGTTTTGGAAACTATCAATCACATCCAAATGTTTCCAAAGTATATATATCACCCCCCCTATAGTCTATTAGTTTACCAAAAATTAAAATAATAGACTTTTTTGAAATTCCTAACTTACCCTTTTAATAACAATAAAATAAATGATAATTAAATATATTTGTCATAGTTAAAATTATTTTAAAATTAAAAAATAATCGATGGTCAAATCTTTCTATTGCCCATAAGACCACACGTCGATGCCTATGTTGAACAACTTTGGGAACTGTTGATCATTTTGATTGTTTTGTAGCAATGATGTCAAATGCATGTTGTCGACGACGATCGATGGTTGACAACAAGTGTTGTCGGATGATAGTTTTTACATTTTTTGAATTAATTAATTATATTATTGAATTTAAAGTAATAAAAAATTATGATTTTAGGGCATTTGTGGTTTTTATTTTGGTGTCTGATCAACTATATATCAAACTGAATTTTGTTAAAAAAAAAAAATTGATTTTAAAAACTATCATTACCCGCTTTTGAAATTTTAATACAAAAACTTATTTTGGGAAATGTTATTAACAATAAAATTATATATATATATATATTTATATCAACTTCATATAATATCACTTATACAACATAAAGTATCAGGATCTTATTTAGTTACCTTAAATTTTTATTTTATTTTATTTTTACTATTTAGTAATATTGTGCTACCTCGAGTTTTATAAATTAGGTTTTGTAGAACCGTTATTACTTTTTTTATTAAATTAATCTTAAGTATTGTTGGAGTTTTATAATGTCGCTCTCTGCGATTATTCTTAGAATAGTCTTACGAAGTACGATGTCAAATACCATAAAAGAATTAGGTTATGATCTCCCTATCATCAATTGATTTTATGAGGAATGGTAGTCCAACGGTCCTACAAGTGGTATAAGAGCTAGGTGGTCATCGATTCAAGTTCGAGGCGTCAAATGTCATAAAAGAATTGAGAAATTATATATTTATTATTATTTTCTTAAAAATTATTATTAAGAATAAGAACAATGAGAACATATTTTCTCACTTTGTAATCCCTTTTATTCTGAAAATGAAATAATAGAAACAAGAATCACAAACTAGATATAGTTTTTATTTTATTAAAAAAATACGAAAATAAATTTAAATCATGAAGTATAATTAACAAAAATAATATTGATTTTTTTTTTTCAAATTTACATATTTTGAGTTTTATATGTCAACTCTTAACTCTTCTGAAACCCTAATTTCAAGTAAGAAAGTTTAACCAAAGGGTGATAATCATATTGGTAAAGTTAAACTGATTAGGCTGATGAAAAGAGGAGGAAAAAGGCAAAAACAGAAACACAAAACACAAACTCAAAAAAAGGAGGAGCAGTCAGAGACTAGTCCACCACCTCAGGTCCCAAACCGACCTTATAGTTTCCCAACCCTTTCCCCTTTCTCTCTCTCATTTCTTGCATGCCATTTTTGGAGGATTAAATTTCTTTTCTTGTGTTAACTAACTTGTGTGTTTGTGTGTGTGTGTGTGTCTGTATGCTACTATGCTGTTGTTTGATGTAAACTTATTCTTGCAGGTTACATGCCATCTTAGACAACTCACTCCAAAACCATTTCTTGAACAACTACTCTAGGCCTAGACATGCCGGATAGCAAGGACTTCGATTTCTCTTCCCACAAGCTCCCTACTTTTTCTCAGGTGATTACTTTCAGCTGAAACCAAAACAAAAAGCAAAACAAAATATTGTTTTTGTTTTTGCTTTCTTTTTTTTTTCTTTTTTTTTGCTGATGTGGATGTTCATTTTTTTTTTTCTGAGAGTAGGTTATGGAAGAGCTAAAAGAGCTATGGGCTATGGCTTTGCCCATAACAGCAATGAACTGGCTGGTGTTCATCAGAGCTGTTGTATCAGTGTTGTTCTTGGGCAGACTTGGAAGCCTGGAGCTGGCAGGAGGAGCACTCTCCATTGGGTTCACCAATATCACAGGTTACTCTGTTCTTGTTGGTCTTGCTTCTGGTCTTGAGCCAGTTTGCAGCCAAGCCTATGGTAGCAAAAACTGGGAACTACTATCACTCTCTCTTCAAAGAATGATCATCATACTGTTCCTAGCCATCATACCCATCAGCCTCCTATGGATCAATCTTGAAAATATCATGGTTTTCATGGGCCAAGATAGGGGCATCACGGCAATGGCTGCAACTTATACAATATATGCATTACCTGATCTGTTGACAAACACTTTATTGCAACCCTTGAGAGTGTTCTTGAGATCACAGCAGGTGACAAAGCCGATGATGTGGTGTTCACTAGTAGCTGTAATGTTTCACGTGCCGTTGAACTATGTGTTGGTAATCAAAATGGGGTTGGGGGTCCCAGGAGTGGCAATGGCATCGGTGGTTTGTAACTTGAACATGGTGGTGTTGATGGTGGGGTATGTATGGGTGAGTGGACGGTGGGAGATGAGATGGACAACTGGGATTGGAGGTTTGTGTGGTGGGATTGGCCCACTGCTGAGGTTGGCAGTGCCGAGCTGCCTTGGGATCTGTTTGGAGTGGTGGTGGTACGAGATAGTGATCGTGATGGCTGGCTACTTGGAGGAACCTACAGTGGCTGTGGCCGCCACTGGAATCTTGATTCAGACCACTAGCATGATGTACACTGTCCCCATGGCTCTTGCTGGCTGTGTTTCTGCCCGGGTATGTTCAAAGTTCTATATATTATGCTCCATCCTATAGTATTTTGCATATTACTCGCTCCAACCATCAAATGGACGACTTCCACATCAGCACTCGTCTATAACACGCACTGCTTCATTGGTATCGGTAGGATGCACATTTTCTAAACTAATGATATTCCTTCGCTGCTTCATTGGGAACAATAATAAGTCTTAGATTCTAAATGCAGTATGTTGGCAGGACAATTTTTTCATGTGGGTTCACCCTTATCCATGAGAAAGTTCAAATCTCTTAGGTTACACGAGCTCATCACATCATTCCCATACGTATTTCACAGGATCACTTATACAATATACTAATTTGATTGATCTGTATTTTATGCACCAAACCGATGTCCTACTAGTGAGGATGAATACATTATTCGTGTGTAAGTTGGTATCCTAGAAATCTCATACTTTGGCATATGCTAGATATTTTCTTTATCTCTTTGACAACTATAATGCCACTTTGTTTGGTGAGTTCCATTCAAAGAAAGCAAACAAATACCTCACATTTGATCTCATTAGTCATCTTCCTCTAATAAGATATAGCACATATATTATTTGTTACAAGATTACATCACTTGTAGGGGACCCATATAGGTCACACTTGTAATGTGATTGGACAAAATTGGTACAAGACAAGTAAGTTCTCGTTTACTTTATTTGTCTTAAAAGCTCTTATGTAATTGGAGTATGACGAGATTGCACAAGCACAACAAACCAAAGTAAATCCAGTGCAGTGCCCTTTTCACTCACAAGCTTTTCTGTCCCAATGCAGGTTGGAAATGAGCTTGGAGCTGCCAAGCCTTACAAAGCCAAGCTAGCAGCCATGGTTGCCTTGGGCTGTGCTTTCTTCATAGGCATCATCAATGTAACATGGACTGTGATCCTGAGATACAGCTGGGCAGGTTTGTTCACAAAGGATATTCATGTCAAAGCATTGGTTGCATCAGTTTTACCGATCATTGGACTTTGTGAGCTTGGTAACTGCCCACAAACAACAGGCTGTGGCATCCTCCGTGGAACGGCCCGGCCAGTTATCGGAGCCCGTATCAACCTGGGTTCATTTTACTTCGTGGGAACTCCTGTGGCGGTGGGTATGGCCTTTGGGCTCAATGTTGGGTTTAGTGGGCTCTGGTTCGGTCTCTTGTCAGCACAAGTGGCTTGTGCTGTTTCCATTCTCTATGTTGTTTTGGTACGTACAGATTGGGAAGCTGAGGCTATGAAGGCTAAGAAGCTAACAAGCTTGGAACTTAGCTCATGCGATGGGATTAGAGAAAAGAATGATGTAGAGGTGAAAGCTTTGTTGGCTGATATTTAGTAGAGAGAAGTTGTATTGATATGGGTTGTTATTAGATACTTAATAATCGTTGGATTAGTTTAAATTGTCACGATATACTTAAAATTTAAACTAATCCAATGATTAATATCAAATCGATATCGTTATTAGATCAATATTATAAATATGATAAAACCCTTCTAAAGAGAGAAGAGAAGCTGATGTGGGGGAAAAGGTGATTGTAGAATATGTGAATGGTGCTTACCTTTTATGGAGTATTTGTTTTCGTTGTCTTGCTGCTTTTTGGGGGGAGTTTGAGTCATACTTGAAATTTTCCTCTTCTTGGGGTTGAAGATCATGCCACTCCTCTTACAACTTTTTAAACATTTTAACAAAAAAGTGCTACATTTTGCTTCTGCCCTTGTAAGTTGCTTTGCTTTTTTGGGCACTTGTTTCTAAGTTAAAGAGATTATAAATCTTAGAAAGATAAATATTAAAATCTACGGATAGTAAAATATTTAAAAGTTTAAGAGAGTTATAATTCATCGAATAAATATTATCACAATTTAATATGTAATAACCAATGGAATTGCACCTCAAACTTCCCAAATTATCACAAGCAATGTTATTAGTGCTCAAATTTCTTAATTTTAGCCTTCTTAGATCATTGTATTGATTGTAAAAAGAAGCAAAAGGTGGTTCTTGGACCCAAGACAAGACAACCTCCTCACACGGCGACCTCTACCTCTAGCTTACTACTTGACAAGCCTACTAAATCTTGCTTTTGTAAAGGTGTCTGCCCCGATTAAAAATATGGGTAAATGCCACTTACATCCCTTAATTTTTTTTAAAATAACAATTTGTCCCTAAGATATCATAAAATAACAACTACTCCTTTTTTTTTTTTTTTAAACTCTTATTTAATGATGAAATATCTATTTTACCTTGTATGCATAATATTAAGAACTGAAATCTAAGGGCTAAATAAGAATTCTTTTTTACCCTTTTATTTTAACAAAACTAACATTAAGACTCCTAAAGTAATTGTAATATATGAAGTATAAGTGTCAAAATGTCGGTTTCGAAAATCTCTAAATCTAAGTCTTTAGCTCAATCTTCAAGAGTGTCGGTGAAGTTTCCTCTTTTTGAAACTTTAAGAGAGGCATTTTAGTTACCCAAAAAGTATTGGTAAAAAGAATTATTCTCATGGTAGATACATCTAATACTTTGTTAAATTAAATCTTTTTGGCCCCAAGAATAGTTCTTTTAGAGATTTTCCTAGTGCATCCAAATCTTCAAAAATCGTGGAATGATTTACACATCATACAAAAATCTTTCACCTAAGATATGCAAACCAATCCAATTTTTGAATACAGTAGAAAAGTCTCTAACACAATCATTTATATTTCAACTCATTGGCTCTTGCTTTTGCTTTTCTCCAATCTTGTCTTGAGCAATATTATTTCATCAACTACGAATCATATTACTAATATTCAAAAAAATAATAATAATAAAACCTTTCAAATGGTAATTGTGTAATACGAAATTTATATATCGAGAAAACTTAACTAAATAAAGTTGGATATATTAGTGTAAACTTTTGATATGAACTCAATATCGACTCTATTCAAGTCATAATTTGTTATCAAATTCTTAAAGGGTTATATAAATTTGAATTATTAGATTAGTTTTATAACTAAAAAGGGTCCATGTGGGGGAATTAGCAAAAATTGCCAAATGGAGGGGTTGAAATGAAATATAGTCAACTTCCATAATTCTCTTGTCTACTTAGACAACCTCAGTCAAAAAATCCAAAATACCCTAATCTTCAACTTTGAAACTTCCTCTCTTCTATCTTCTCTGCTCCTAGCCATCACACTAACACAAAATCAGTCTCTTTGAAAGCAAACCTGACGCAAGAAGAAACTAGATCATTCTTATTAATATTATTAACTTCAACTTGAAAACATATTTGTTATTGATAAGATGAGAATGGGATGAGTTGAGTTAGAATATATTTTCATGTTGAATTTTGGAGTATAAATATGTTAAATTTGTGTTTGATAGTTGTTGGGATGCATTTTGGAGTTGATTAGAGTGATTTTGTAGTGGGAAGAGTTAAAAAAAAATGTTAAAAGTTACAATCAAGCTGGAGAAGAAGGGTTATTATTCGTGTTTCACAGTCTGACCTACCACGGTTGGACCTACATAGTTTATGTAAGACCTACACGGTTTGTGTAAGACCTACACAGACTTGTAGGTTTTACGGAGACCATGGTTAGGTTCGACCGTGATAGATGCGACTGTGAAACATGAACTACAACCCTTCTTATTTGGCCTGACTATAACTTTTAGCAGTTTTTTTTACTATTTCCATTGTAAAATTACTCCAATCAATTCCAAAATGCATCCCAATAACTATCAAATAGAAATCTAATATTTTTATACTCCAAAACACAATATCAAAACACATTCTAACTCAACTCATCACGTTCTCATCTCATCAATAACAAATATTTTTTCAAATTAAAGCTAATAATATTAACTGGAATGATCTAATCTCTTCTTACGTCAGGTTTGCTTTCAAAGAGGCTAAGTTTGTATGAATGTGATCGCTAGGAGCAGAGAAGAGAGAAGAGAGAAGAGAGAAAGTTTTAAAATTGAAGATAAGGGCACTTTCAGTTTCTTGGCTAAGATTGGCTACGCAGATAAGAGAATTATGAAAGTTAGTTATATTTCATTTCAACCCCTCCATTTGATTAGATTTGCTAATTTCCCGTCCATGTGATTGTCACCACAGTAAGCAAGAGATTTAAGATGATGAAATAATAAACAATTTATTGGCTATATAAGTTGAAAGGGTTAAAAAGGAGGTGAGACTCCCAAAAGCTAAAAGCAGAAGCACCTTTCCAAGGCTTCAAAATGACAAAGCTGTGGTTGTGGATGGGGATGAACAACAGGTTTTAGTGCCACTTTTGACAGAAGTTGGAATGTGACATCTCAGGAATTTTTGCATTTGGCATTTCTGCTTGGAAGTTCTCAAATGGCTGAATCCTTGAAGTTGGATCTTGCTTTTCCATCGGGGAGAGTTGGCACATTTTTCAGTGGAGTACTGGCTGTCTTCTAGTCCTTTTTAAATGATATGCTAAGTGCTTCTCCATTGTTATACCATGATTTAAACATAAAATATTAGTTGTTTTGTGAGAGAACCTTCTCCCAAAAAGCAATTAATCTAAGAAAATTTTCAATACATATTTATTATTTCACTATTTCAAGTACATATGACAACTTCTCCTCACACAACTTATTAATCCTCATAAAACTTGTAGGAAATTTTTTTAGAAATAGTCAAACTTTTAAGAATTGTATTTAAAACTAATAAAACCTTGATTTTTTTTTATTAATTAATCCAACATTGCGTTATCAAAAAATCTAGTTCAATAATTTAATACTATGTAAACGCTTGCCGAGTATCGCTTGATAACTAAACAAATGTTTAACAAGTTATTGAATTTTTGAATAATGTTAGATATTTGTCAAACAATGTATCAACCTGTATGCATCTATAATTTAGGAACTGATGGTAAATTTTGCACTTGACATTGAACTTGATCAAACAATTAAAAATAAAAGGTTTGATTAGATAATAAAATAAAAATTAGAATTTTATGAAAACACAAAATAACTCTCTTAAGTTGTCTTTGTTTTTACATAATAGTCATTATCTTGACTACCTATGATATCTACTAAAGTTCGTAACACATCTTAATCTAACTATCTTATTAATCCGATTACAATACTAATTGGATTATGTTATTGAGAAAGCAATTAGCAAATATTTTTTTCTAAAAATAAAAAATAAAAAAGCTTGCAAACAAAAGAGATAAACATGTAAATAAACATAAAATTATGCTTTTATAATAAATAAATAAAAAACATGAAAAATAATAATGCAAGAATCATCTATAGTTTTTATAGGTAGATATTATTTAAGGGGTTCTTACATGAAGACAAATAGACAAGTCAATATTGGTAACATGAGCATAGGCTTTTTAACATGAACTGATCAGATCAAACCCCCCACCTCTAAAGAAGATCTTTGGGGCTCACATGGGTCTGGCTCAAAAAGCCTAAACAATAAAGCACAAGTGCGTTTTGAGGTCAACTTTCAACAATAAAAATGTTCAAATCTTTTAAGCAACGAGAACAAGGACAATCTTCCCAATATCTTTCTTTCTTTTTTCATTTCTTGATATGTAAGAATATCACGCAATCTTTGTCACAATGTGAGTGGATTCTGAAGTGGAGGTCGAGCAAGCAACAATGTAACTAGTAAAACTACATTTGGGGTTGAGGCCTTGGAGAAACTACCTAGTTTGATTATAACTCTCGTAAAATAACATAAAATGCCAATTTACGGGAAAATATGGACTTGTTTACAATGTGAAGATGTAAATTCATAGAGTTGAAAATGAAAAGAGAATTGTTTGTGTGAAATATGGAACAAGTATTGTAGAACTTGAGATTGCTAAATTCAACTTCAGTAGTAGATATTGGAAGAGTAAACAAGGAAAAGAATACAATGCAGGCAAAATTGCAAGACCAACAAGCTGAATCAGCTACTACAAGACAACATATCAAAACTCAATGGGGTTGTATGTAACCTTAATTTGATCCTACACATTACATTGAGGCATTCTAACCCTCAAAAAACAAATAAGGCCATTTATTTTCTCTTGATTTTAATTTATCCATGGAAATAGTCTTGATGACATGAATCAGAAACCGGAGGTGAAGGGATACAGAGCCAGCAAGCTTAGGTCGAATCTGGAGGTGCAGACTGGAAAGGAATCCAGAATTTGATTTGATTGTGAAAATGCAAAATTATCTTCTCTTGGCATAAGCAAGAAAGATAAGACAAGCTGAAAGATTCCTTCTAATCTTTCATATTAATGCCCATAGCTGTTTATTCAAAGATGAAGGTCAGCACCTTGTTGATGATCCAAGGGTGAAGAACCAGAGAAACTCGGGTTTGGAACAGAAAGAGTCTCAAAACTAGTAGCAAACGACCTTGGCAGCAAGACTTCAAATCTGGGTTTATGGCAATATCAATATCTTGGAGACTCCAGAACCAACCTGCAAAACCAACAGATAATCCATTATGAAAACAGCAGAATTTGCATCACATATTAGATTGATAAGAAAACTTTTGTTATAATATGTTAATATGCAACAGGAAAAACATGATATAATTTTAACTGCGATAAGGTGATGGGGGCCTCTGCAATCATTGCATCCATAGCAAAGTGCAACTCTGGAGGACTCGGAGAAACTATCTTTATGCTTCACAAAAATCAGCTGCATAATTTCAATCAGCATGACAATAAATGATGGGTTCCCACTGTTATTAGACTAATGTATTAAATGAAACAAAATGAAAGCAAATCTCTGGTGATTAATTTTCTAAAGCGCTCGGAATTCCTAGAAAAAGCTATGTTTGTGTGTACCACAAACAATACACATCTGAGACAACTAGGAAGCTCTCATTTTTTGACACCATATCTAAAAGGGTTGTGAGCATTGGACTTCTATATCATTCAAATTCCTTGAAAAGTTGAAGTTCAAATCCTAACCCAACGATGGAGAGAATAAGACTACCATCCTAGATAGTTATATTATGGTGTCTTGATAATCCATAAATTCAGGAGAGTAAGGAGCACAAGGGAAAGTTACCCATCCACACATTCTCAAACAAGCAGATTCTCCCTCCTCTTCCAGGCTCCAATGTCAAAAGGGCAAAAAAAGAAAGGTAATATTAAAAGATTGTGATGCAGGACATCATAGGGACTTGAGGACCTATATTAGGTATAGGCGCAGGGCTAGTTAGGTATTTCATCATTTTTCTTTGTTACTTTCTTATTTGATGATTGAACTAGTTCTTTCTTTTTTGGGTTGGGTTAGGGTTTGTACTTGCATGTGTAAATAAAGGGCCTTAGTCATTTTGAACATTAGCCCTGTTTTTAAAGTTAACGAAATATTTTCTTTCTTACTCTCCAAGTTTTCCTCTCAACCTCCCGTCTTCTTCTTCCCTTGCTTACTTTTTTTTTTTCTATTCCTTTCTTTCCTTTCTTCCCCTTCCCCAGTTAACTGTTCTGGTTCCCCATCAAACCGAATTCCAAGGACAACTATTAAGACCATGAAAAGCCATTTTCATGAAGGCCATATTTACTTTTGGTAACAGCATACCATAAAGAATTGGCTCTAAAGGAAATCTGTAAAGCCAATTCCCAAATAGACCTCTATTCCTCTTGATCATAATCCAAATCCATAAGCCTACATTGTTTCAAGACACCATGTCCCATTTCATCATATTAGAAAATCTACGTTCCTCAAAGCCTCTTACAAAAAGAAATGCTTCCTTCCTTTTTTGATTTTATGAGAGTTAAACTCCAACAATAATGCTTTTAGATATGTTGACATTGTTATATATCTATTAGTATTTCAAAATACTCAACTTGGCCTAATGGTTATTAATCTTTTACTTCTTTTGGGCTACTAATGGGCTTTGGATAGAACTTTAAAAGATTTAAGTCCCTTTGAATTTAATTTGTTGATAATTCTTAGAGAAAGTCAATCACATGACTTAGTCTTGGAACAAGTTAAACACAATCAAAATTGAATTATGGATAAGACAAGACTTGTTAAATGCAACACAAATTGGAATTATGAATATAAGACTTGATTGTGTGTGTTTAAACTAGAAGTAGTGGATAGTGAGTAACTGTTTAATGTAAAACCTATAAATAAGGAGAGAGGGTTAACGCATTTGAGATGTGTGATCATCTTTCACCTCCTTTTCTTCTACTCTAAGAGACACTACTACCATTTCCTTTATAGCCAAATACTAAAGACCTTTCACTACTATTCTAATTTTTGTTCTTGGAGTGTTGCAAGAAAGAAATCAAGCCAGAAAACACCTGGTCGCACTGTTAAATGTGGAATCTATTGAGAATTTGGACCTCTCAATTATATTAAGTAAATTATCCCAAATCCACCTCAAGATCTTCCTTTGTAAAAATATCAAGAATAATAAATAAATAAATAAAATAGAAAATACTAAAACCAACATAATACAAGGACTTACACGGAAAACTCCAAAAAAAAAAAAAAAACTATGACTGGCTAAGACAAAGAATTTCCATTATATAACAAGTTGTTACAATCATATATAATTATACCTTTCTCCTAATAACCCATCCTATTGACCCCAATGCACCTGCAATCTACCCAAGCTTTCTTACTCACATCTCATAGAGAGAAATTTTAACCACCACCTAAATAGAATTTTACCTACAGCTAAAACATTGCTTAAAGTGCTTTCAAATTAAAGTGAGTTTGAATCAAGAAGTTAGACTCATTTATATAAACCATCAAGTCTCATTCCTCTCTCATACCTATACTTTATTCTCAACTCTTATATTTATAAGTCTATGCAAAGATAAAAGAGAAGACTTTGGCCTATATAAAGGAGTCTAACTTCTTGACTCAAACTCACCTTAGTTAAAAGCATTTCAAGTAATGTTTTAGTTCTAGGTAAATTACCCCTATGAGGTGCTATGATTGATCTCTAATCTGCTCGATTAATTATGTGTGGTTATCTTCACTGTTTAATTCATTACACGTGGTATCCGAGCCAAACCAAATTCTCAATGTGATGCATCCTCAACTATGATAAGAGGTCGACAATGGACCCTTACATCAAGAGATCCTCATCTGAAAAAGGGATTGTTGAGTCACATATTGGATGGATAAATAGGGGTTTTGGGGTTTACAAAGAGGTTAGTCACTTCACCCATTAAGTTAGTCTTTTGGATTAGAAACCTGGAGCCTCTAAAATTGATCTTTAGGCTAGTGTTACTCTGTTGTCTTGACTATATTTAGATCTGAGTTCTGTCAAAGCAGTTTTCCCAAAACACAATTCTTAAAACATTGTTCATTCGATATAGTTCAGAAACTTTTTGTGCGACCGTTTCCAATTGTTTTGTATCACTAATGCATATTAATGTTCAAATGTCACCGTAGTGGATTACTGTTCCAAATCACTATAGCATATTATGTTCCACACAATAGAGCACCACTATTATTCTGCACTACTTTCTACTGTTTATTTCGTTTGGAAGTTGTCTTGCTGTTTGGGAGCTATGTTTTGGCTAGTTTTCTGCAGCTAGTTTTACTAATTCTATTATTATTCCTTGGTTTCCATTACAGAATAGTTAGCATGAGTGTGAGACTTAAAATAACAACAATCAATTGGTATTAAGTCTTTGGTTGATGAAACAACAAATATTGTAGTTCTATCATGTAGATCATTTTCTGGTCCTGATAAAGGGCTTTGATTGTGTAGGTCATTTTCAATTTGCAACAAGTTAGCTTCCAAGTGTAATGAACCTGGCACAACAATAAAGAACAATAATCTACTAAAGTGACAAGAGATAATAATCTGTTATAATGACAAACAGTACTTACTCGACTGATGCATAATAATTGCAAGCAGTCGCATGGACAATACAAAATAGTAACAAATGAACAGTGTTCCGAGAATTCTGCTTTATGAACAGTAACAAAATTCAAATCTAAATATAACAAATCTTTGAAAGTAGCACAGACCAATTCCATCTCTAACATTGCAATCATGTGCTTTACGGTGAAGAAGTGTCTTAAAGAAGAAAAAAAGAAGGAGAAGGATGATCGCACACCTCAAATGAGTTAACCCCTATCTATTTATAGGCATATAGATTAATGGCTACTCTCGCTAAATCTACCCACTATCCACTCCATAAATATTAAACACACGCAATCAAGTCTTATTGTATCCACGGTTCAAATTTGTCTTGCATTTAACTAATTTTGTCTTATCCATACTTCAATTTTAATGTGCATTTAACTAACCCCAAAAATAAGACATGCAATTGACTTGGTCTAAAAATTATCACCAATTTAAATCCAAAAGGGCTCAATCTTTTAAAGTCTATCCAAATCCCATTAATAGTGAAAGTAAGTAAAAAGTTAATTAACATTGGCCAATTTGAGTATTTCAAAATTCTAATATAAATATATGACAGACCTTAATGCCCAAAAAAAAACCAAGATCTCCACAATTAATAGTAATTTATCTAATGTCAGCTCATCCCAGAAGAGAAGAAATATCTTCCTTAGCAAATTGAAGATTAGATACAACCACCTTTTGCTTTCCTATTGTAACAACTTCAATAAGCTTGCACAAGAGATTGCTCTATTTTGCCCAAGAAATTAGTTGGTTGCGCCAAAAGAGTTTTCCACCACTCTCTAATTGAGCTACCAAGGATTTTGAAGCATAAGAATCAAAGTTCAAGCTAACAATTTTTTTTGCTAACTTTTTATTCTTTCTCTTCAGAATTTCAAATACAACAAAGCACCTAGGATGCTCTTCCCCATAAAGTATGCAACCTTAAGATGACTAGAGCCTTCTTATCATATCCGAGTTGCAAAACTGACCTAGATAAAAGATTCATTATTTGCTAAGGTGTGAATTTCATTTTACTTGATGTAATATAGTCTTTCTAACCAGAACCATAAACTAAAGGAAGCATTGCATATCCTGCCCCATTTGGAGTGCAACATCAAGGCAAAATGAAGAATGATTGAAGAAAATTCTTCAACCAACCTAAATCCTAGGTAATGAGATTGTATTTTATAGTCTATGATCCCCAATATCTTTACGCTATGAGCCAGATTATGGTTCCTAGAGCCTTTTACAATTGTACATGATACATTCAACAAGTATCATTAGCAGTAAAACTTTTTCTATAAAAAACAACATAGGCACTAACTTGGTGAAGAATCAGTGAAATGATATTTGTAAACACAAGGAAAAACAAGAACAAAAATAGTAGCACTAGGGGCTAGTGAGATTTTCTTGGAGGAACAAAGGATCAAATACGCAATAACATTTAGATACTACTTTGCATAGTCTCATGGACCCAGCAACGCATCATCTTAGGAAAAAAAGAACTCAAGAAATAAAGATGGTGGAAAAAAATTCAACCGTAGCTGGAGAAGAGTATAGAAATGTGCTTCATGAGATAACATCTTTCCTTCAATAATCCTTTTTTTATATGTCTCTTTGAAAAGATCTTCAGTTAGAAGATCCATAGGGCATCCTTGATAACAATATCGTCAAGAAAGTAGCAATGTAGTTTCGAGAACAAAGTTTAAACTGACAAATAACTCTGGAGCTTCATACCCTTCATGCTTCATCACAACAATATTTCAAATTATAGAGAAGACACCTAAATGGTGGAATTCCAACCTACGAACTAAACCAAAATCACCAATAGGATCTCTAGTTCATATATCTTATGAAGCTCTTCTATTTGCAATTTCCTTACTTAATGCAACAACAAACATTATGTAATTTCCCATAAATTGATTGAAGCCAAATTTCAAGAACTAAATGACTTAATATGCTTTTTAAAAAGAAAAAATACGTTACAGAACAACAACCTAAAATATTTAACTGATGTGCAAGTACCTAGTTGTACCATGTGGGCATTTTGTTCAAGCAAAAAAGATTATTTGGGCGGCTTCCAAAATTTTCCACCTTCCTCTACTTTAGCTACCCAGGATTCAATGCCTGACTAGGTTACCAAGAAGGAAAGTGGAAGAAAAGTCTTTTTTTGGGATCTATCAGCGGACTCTGCAGTTATTTTCAACAAAATTACATTATCACCTCTCCTTTTAGACTAATAATAGCATCTTTCATATGACATCATCAAAAACTGGGATCTACATATGCAAGCTTATGCAAATCCGGCTCTAACAAAGATGACTAATCAACTGAATCACGGAACTAAAACATTTTAACCATATAAAATTAAGATAATTAGCATCCAAAGTCATAACAAGGGAATACCTTGATCAACAAGCCAAACTTGCTTCAGCAGATGCACTATAGCTTCTCTAAACAGAGGTCTTCTTCTCTGAAAATGACCTCCTCCTGCTTCTAATGGAATTCAACCTTTCTCCAGAACCCCTCTCTGATAATGACCTCCTCCTGCTTCTAGTGGAATTCAACATTTCTCCAGAACCCGTCTCTGATAATGACCTCCTCCTGCTTCTAGCAGAATTCAACATTTCTCCAGAATCCCTCTCTGATAATGACCTCCTCCTGCTTCTAGTGGAATTCAACATTTCTCCAGAATCCCTCTCTGACAATGACCTCCTCCTGCTTCTAGTGGAATTCAACATTTCTCCAGAATCCCTCTCTGACAATGTCCTCCTCCTGCTTCTAGTGGAATTCAACATTTCTCCAGAACCCGTCTCTGATAATAACCTCCTCCTGCTTCTAGCAGAATTCAACATTTCTCCAGAATCCCTCTCTGATAATGACCTCCTCCTGCTTCTAGTGTAATTCAATCTTTCTCCAGAGTCCCTCCAGACATCATTAGCCCGCTTTTCTGTCCGCAAATATACTCGTGGAACTTTTTCCTTATTTGTGCCAAGTTGTTCACACATGGACTTTCCTCTTTCAGGACTTCTCAAGTCCCTTTTCATGCCCAAATTCATATCCCTAGCCGAGTTTTCTCTACTAACTGCAGCATTTTTGCGTGTACCTCTCCTATTCTTATCTTTCTCCTCATCTTCATCATAATCATCTCTGCAGCCATCATCAATAGCACCCTCTTCTTCAGAACCGGACAACTCATACAATTCAGCATCCTTCTCTTCCTCACTATCATCTTCTTCTCCCCTGGCCTCAAGAGGTATTCCCTTCTCCTCCTTGCTTCCAGTCGAAACAGCAACCACTTTCCGATCTTCTTTCACCTTATTCATAAGGTGAATATACTGACTCCTAACATTCATCAATGGATCACTATCAATCAACGTTCCTCTCTTATAAGCCTCCTTTAAAACCACAGTATACCTTCCAATCTTACTAGACACGTAAAAAATCCCCGGATGACTGAGCAAAGCTCTCTTAAACCTTGACCTTATACCCAAATACTCTCCAAGACACAGCAAATTCTCCCTTTCCACCTTCTTTGCACCAAAAAGACTTATCACCTCATGCAAAATCGCCGCCACCCACTTATCTGATTCATCACTCTTAGGTAAGAGATGAGCTGCATTCTCATATGGAGAAATGTAAGGCAACTTCTGCCAATCATCCAACCATTTCTTCATCTTCTTATCCATCTCGAAACCATTCGAAAATTTCATTGAAAAAACAATCTTTTCCCTATCCGTTGCCCTCTTTTCCATTCCTGAAATTGCCAATTCATTACTCCAGCAAACCAACTCCAATTCACCAATCTCCTCCGACCCAAAACAACTAAATTTCTCATCTTTTCTACCAACAACTCGAAAATAATCAGGAAACTCGGGAATAATACTTCTTGCATAATCATCAGGAAGACCAAGATCCCATTTCAACATATCAATAAGCTTTATAGGTAATTTATTGATCCTTGAAATCATTAACAATTTCAACAGCCTGTCAGCAACAGCTTGCTTATAACTCTCTCTCTGATAAACCAAATGCTCTTCAGCGTCGAGATTGAGGACCTCCGGTGTGAGCTTGACGTGGGGTTGGACCCCGATGTTCCCGGGGAGGAATTCCTGGAAAACTGAAGGGTATTTTCTGACGAAGTCAATAGGGCGGAAGGGAATCTCCAGGGAGTCTTTCTGTTGGGCGATGATGGAAAGTGGGAGGGATTTGGACGGCTCTGATTTGATGAGGTTCTTGATGTTTAGAAGAGGTTTCAGGTTCTTTTCTCTCTCGACAGCATGGTCGAGGCCGCGGTCTCGTACCCATTTCACGTTGGTGTCAGTGAAGGTCCGACCGCAGTAGTTCCGGCGGAAGGAGTGACGGAAGAGTAAGTGCATCGGAGGCTTTGTCGTTGCCGCGGCTTTTGCTCTTTCGAAGCTGAGGGTCTTAGAGAGGTTTTATGTCCAACTCAAGATTTTACCTAAGTAGAGTTTAGGTGATTTTTAATTATAGGAAATATGAAAAGTCACCAGATTTTGGGGTAATCCACAATTTTTTTGATAATGAAATAATTAATTAATAAATTCAAATATTATTGAATTAAATTATTTTTCTCTAACACCCTTAAATCTTTCTATTTTTTGAGCTTCCCCTTATAATTATCACCAAAATTGGGTGGTTTTATTTAAATTTAACTTATTTTTTAAAATTTATGCATTATAATTCATTGAGTATTCTGCACTAGAGTCATACTCATATATGTATATCGATTCTATCTATATTTAATACACATGATATTATAAACTATCTAATATTACATATCAGACGTTATCTATTATTATACACATGGTTATAACATCTAAATAGTTAGATCAATTTTTAAGTTGTCATATTACACCTTAAGGTTAAGATTCTAAAAGTAGTGGGTTTATTCCTCATTGCCCTAAATTTGAAGTTGTGTCTAGGATTTAGATCATGCCTTTAAAAAAAGAAAATTATTAGTATAAATTTTTATAATATTAAAAAAGATAACATTTTGATTACTTCGAAGGGTATGATATTGTGAATGTAATTCAAATAAGTGATGTGATAATGATTAAAAGTTATCAAATAATACCAAATAAAATAAAAAAATGGAGTAAACAATAACGGTATCGGAGGAAACATCTCATCAACACGAAATCACTTATTACCAAATAAAATCCGATTAAAAAGTTACCAATTATGTGGTTTGCTTTCATTTCACGTTCCCAACACTTGTTGTTGCCATTCAAAGGAAACCTGTACTCAAAAAGTACAGCTGGGAAACTTCATTTCTAAACGCCGGCCTCGGCCTCAACGGAGATCGTCTCTCCCCATGGCCGCCTCCTCCGCTGCCGCTGCTGGTGGTGGCAACAACTGTACTTCCCATTTTAACAACAAAGCTACTGCCCCTTTTGAGTTCTCTCCCCATGACTCTCCTGCCAGAATCTCGTTGACTCCCGATCAGTACAAACATTGCTCCGAAGCTCTCACCTTCTTCAAGCAGAAGCTACACTCCACCCCCGACCAAATAACCCAGGAGTTTGCCCACTTGCAGGCTAATCGAATCCGACCCTCTGAGATGGCCAGAAGCTGCACCGTCGCCCTAGACGGCGTCAACTTGAGCAAAAACCGCTACACAGATGTTGTTCCATGTGGGTTTCTTTTTTTTTTTTTAAAACGGATATTTGCTGTTTATTGAGATGAATGTTTCTGACGAGCTTGTTGTTGTGATTCAGTTGACAAGAATAGGGTTGTTCTGAATCCTTGTAAGGATTACAGAGCATCTGCAAGAGGGTATATCAATGCCAGTTTAATTACGGTAGATATTAGTTTAAGTGCTTCTTTATTCTGCTTTTAAGTTTGGTTGAGATTGAGATTTATGTAGGTTGTTTGTGTAGACATCTTCCTCTGAAGGAGTATCTAAGTTTATAGCCACACAAGGTCCTCTGCCTCACACCTATGAGGACTTTTGGGAGATGGTAATCCAGTCTCATTGCCCTGTGATTGTGATGCTTACTAGGTTGGTCGATCATTATAAGGTACTTTAGTTTTACCATTTTGACAGTTGAATGTATTTATCTTGAAAGTGGCTGCATTTTGCTTATGTTGTTTCCAATATTAAGATACTGGTTTAGGATAGTTGTATTTGGTTAGTTGTCTCTTTT
>JANLJB010001266.1:2004-47536 GCA_026212285.1 Bursera cuneata | reverse complement strand
GGAGAGAACACATGGAAGCAATCCATTATCACCGATTTCAATTTTATTTTTTTGATCTTTCTGTTATCGTTTTTTTTTTCTTCATTTCTGGTATCTTTGTATTTTGAATTGCATGTGCAGATTACAAAATGTGGAGATTACTTTCAAGCTGAAGATGGTCCTAGACAGTTTGGTAATATATGCACTGTCACTAAGTGGATAAAAACAACTGACACGTCACTAGTGTTGCGCAACCTTGATGTGAATTACAAAGAGGTAGGATGTTTTATTTGTTTAATATTTGTTGAGCAAATGCCCATAATGCTTTATTGATTGATTAGCGTACCCTAGATGAGTTAAAAAGTGAAGAAATATGGATCATATAGAGGGATTGGTTTAAAAATTAAAATAATTTATGTATTTCGTAGTCTCTTTTTGTGCATCTTTTACAAAATGGAAGACTGCAAGAGTGTATCTCTACCTTCTGGTGACTTTCCCTAGGCTTAGTTTATTCACCCCTAAGACAATTGTGGATGGTTATACTGTGAGATTGGGTAGACTTTTATGGAATGATGTTCTATACGATTAATCTAAACTATGGAGTTTGATAGCTTCTTCTTGATGCTTGTAATATTGTGACTAGTGACTATCTACTTTAAAAGAAATGAGAACAATAAATTTCAACGGTATTTCTCTGGGGCAGAGACTTAGGGGCAATGCATTAATAAGAATTCATATAGAAGATGCTTTTTTACAGAAAAGAAAGCTGTGGGCATCCAAACTATTGCTAGGATTGATGGGTTTCTTATATCATTCCCATGCACAAATATTATTATAGATGTGATATGCTATTGCTTACATTTCCATAGACATGCATGTTGTAGTATCCCAATTGCTTTTGATTATGGAGCTTAACTAGGGAGAATAGACCATTTTGATTTGAGGAGATGTGCTTGTATATTGGAACAATGCAATGGCTGGGTAGTGTTCAACCTCTATCGTCTTTAGAGTCAAAAACTTGCTTCTTTTGATGTCAACAAGGAGAATATTGTTTAAGACATTGAGGAAGGGAGCTTATGTGGCAATCTGTAAGCAATGGGCTTTGACTAGTATATATTATTCTAATTGCAAATGATTTCTTGTGAATTTGGAAAGTCTTTGCCACATGTTACTAGAAAATTGTTATTGGAATTCTAATGAAGTAGTTAGGATCCTTGTTGTTTTCCTTGGACCATTACTTCATGAGATAGTAGTTTGTTCTTGTATTCTATAAGAGTGGTTGTCTTGACACTAAAAAACATGAGGTTTTGGGAAGACAACTGGATCTTTACGATTTATTCACAAATTTTAAAATTGGGCATAATTCAATAGCTTCTAGCATGCGTATTTCCTCTTCCTCTCATTTGGGTTCGGATCTAAAGTTCATTACAAATTTGAAATAGAGAGACCAAAAGGTTCTTTGAACTTGGGATTATTGAGGGAGCCCTTCTTCAGGGTATGAGTGATGATTGAAAAGTATGGGTTCTTGTGATGTTAGGTAGCTTTTCAGGTCTTTTATAAGGGGCTCAATGATTGCTCTAGCCTCTACATTTTTCAACTTTATACAATGATTTCGAAAGGCTTAAATCCCAAGAAAAATAAAGTTTTGATGGTCTATTGCTCTTCAGAATCCTAACACAAAAGACATGTTTCTAAGAAGACCAAGGTGTAATCTATGACCTAATTGGTGTATATGTACAAAAAGACTTTGGGAGTGTCAATCACCATTTCGTATACTGCTGTGGCATTCACTTTTCGCTTAAATTCCATTTAGCTTTTCATTATTTCTAGTTACCCCCGTCTCTTGTCATTTTCTTCTCACAGAGATTTCTCTACCGTTAGAGGTAATAGGATGTTAGTATGGGATTTGCCAACTATGGCTATAGTTTAGGTTTCCTGGAGTGAAAGAAACAAAAGAATTTTTGAAGATAATTTAAGGGAGGATGAGTTTCAAAATCATTCAACTGATGTCCTTGGTTTTGAAATTATATTATTCATTTTTAGGCCTTAGCTTATAAAACTTAAAGACTAAAAGCTAGTGAAAAACCATCTAGCATTGTTCATCAAATAAACTGTGGCAGGCAAAGCTTGCAAAATAAGCTGTCTAACATATAGCTTCCTGAAACTGCAAAGTACAGGGCTCATATACCTCACAATCCGAGGACATTTCTGATACAAACTCTTACCATTAGTTGAGACTCATATACCAAACTCAAGACAATTTTCAAAACTCCTTTACCATATCATGTCCTTAAACACCATAGGTCAACATTGATCTTGTAAAATAACCAAAATTATAATACAAAACATATCGATGTGAAACAAGTTCAATATGGAAAAATAATTAGTGAATCACAGTTCTGGGATTTGTTGGGACAATGGTGCTTAAGAAAATCAACACATCAGAGGTTATTCAGAAGAAATTTCAAAACTTCTATCTTTCTCCTTCTTGGTCCATTATGTGCAAAATAGATGAAGAGGCAGTGAATCATCTTTTTCTTCATTATCCATTGGCATCCAATTTTGTGTAGTAGATTATGTATTGTACTAAAATTCAGTGGGTCAAACCAAAAACATGCTCAGCACTTCTAACAAAAAACATATTTGCTTTTGGGAAAGGAAAGAATGCCAAAATCCTATGAAAGTGTGTAGGTTCAGCTTTGTTATTGGTAATTTGGCAGGAGAGAAGCTGCAGAATTTTTTAGGATAAATTTTTTTGGAAATTTTTTTTTTTTTTTTTACTTTTAGTTTCTCTCATGAGCTTCAGTTTCTAAAGCCTTACAATACATTTCTTTCTTCTTTATCCACCATAACTGGGAAGGGGTCTTTATCTAATTTTAATTTTTTGGCATTTTCTTTCAGTATAGCTAAGAGTCTATAGTCATGTGCGCAGATCATACTGACTTGTAGTTATGCTTCTGTAGAGTTTTTTTCTCCCCCTCTTAGGGAGGATTCTTTCTATACAGTGGACATCTTGTCCACCACTCTTTTGTACTCTTTTCTATTAACTTAATACTTTTCTTATAAAAATAAAAAACCAAAAGTTAGATTGGAGGGGATATCTCAGAACTTGTCTTTTATTTATATTAATGAGACTTTTTTGGTGAAGTGTTGGGTCTTATCTTGGAGATTTATATTGAACATGGAGGTTTTAGGAGGAACACTTGCTGGATGATAGGGCCTTTAAAACATGTCTGTTGTTCGATATTAATGAGGTCTCATTGAAGTGCTAGACCGAATGTGGAGCTTATGAATTGATTTTGGTGGTCTTGGCACCAGGATTAGTCTAGTGTTCAGTTGTAATCGACGTGTGGATTTGGAGAAGGGATTGAATACTAAGTGTGTGCATTCTCAGATGGGCTGAAGGCGAATTGATACGTCACTTCTATGTGTGGTGTGTTAGACCAAAATTTCTAAATACATGTGAAATTCATATTTAGTGAGTCATTTGTTGAAGGAGGATATACATTTTACTTTCTTTTTGTATTGTTTTCAGCACCATAATTGTGGAAAAGATAATCATGTTTTTTGAAGTTATGATTGAATTAATTTAGTTAGAATAGAGTTGTGCTTACAGGTAGTTGTCACTAACTCGCTCATTCATAGTCTGTGTTGGTGAGAGAACATTTTTAGAAGGAATGCATGTTATTTCCTTTTTTAATCATGTTGCTTTTGCTGCAGTCAGAGGAACCATCCATGTCAGTTTTGCATATTCAGTATCCTGAATGGCCTGACCATGGAGTTCCCCAGAACACACTTGCTGTTCGTGAAATTTTCAAAAGAATATATCATGTGCCACCCAGTCTTGGTCCGATAGTGGTTCACTGCAGGTCAGCTCATGTTTATTGCTTAATGGTCCTCAGTCATTTGTCGTAAATCATATTTCTAGATTACTGAGAAATTCTCTCTTGCTTAGTGCGGGTATTGGGAGAACTGGGACATACTGCACAATTCATAACACAATCCAGAGAATCCTTGTTGGAGACATGTCTGCATTGAATCTTGCTAATACTGTAGCAGTATTTAGGTCTCAACGAATTGGAATGGTTCAAACCATGGTAATTTTTTCTTTCTTGGTCTTGAGCTTTCAAAATACTTTGTTCTTTTTCCGGTTTGTTTGTCTTATTTTATGTCAAGTCTTTGGGAAACATTTTGGGCTTGTATTCATGAGGAGAATTTTCCTAAAGGATTGTTAAAGTGATTATATCAGAAGTTTTGTATGTTAGAAAACAATGGTTTAAAGAATATTTCATGCCTAAAAATTTCATCCCAAGAAGTTTAGTGCATTTGATGGATGGAAATGTATAGTTACTGGCTTTTCTTACTTTTTTCCTTTATGTGGAAGCTATTTGAGACCTGTTGTTTAGCATATGCATTTATCCGTTAAGTTTGCAGAAGTATCCTAAACCCTGCATCTTTGCTTTATAGCTTTTGAATGACCATTCCATTATAATGCCAGTACCTCTTTAAATGTTTCTATATGTTGATTTACATATATTATACTTCATAATTTGTCACGTGGTGGCACTAGTTCTCTTTTATTTTTTATTTTTTTCCCTTTTCTGGAAGTTTATGCTGTAAATTCGAATATCTTAACTCTAAGGATACATCTTTATCTGGCACATGAGTTGTTTCACATTCTTGAACTTCAATTTAGCATTTGCACATTTGGTTAAGATTATTATGATCATAACTTCATTCATCGATGTCTTAATAACACCCTTGTTTATAACAAAATGATTTCTTTAATTGACCATGATTCTGTCATAAAGAGTTTTAGTAAACTTTCTCGTCCAAGTATAAGATAATTTATAAATGACATACTTGGTCTATTGATGTCATAATGATATAGGACAAGATAGGATTTATATGGGTTTTAATTTATTTTTCTATGTTTAAGGATTTATTTCTTATTTTTATTTCCCTAGTTAAGTTGAGTTTTCATTTTCTATTTATGGTTAGTTTTTGTTTCTTATGGGATTGGATTCCCTGTACTAGTTGATAAGTTTTTTTTTTTTTTTTCTTTTTTTAAGTTAAGGCTTTGGCCACTGTACTTTTGAAACATGTTATGAATTGAATGTTGAGAATAAAGTTGAATTCCCCTCTGTTACTCTCCGAATCTTCATCCCCCCTCCCTGCTATTACCTCTTCCCTTTCTTGTTTGTGATCCCTGTTACATAAGCTGTCGGGTGGTTTTATGTTCTTAAAGATGGCCATATTGGTAGTTGGTAGAAGTTACCTGACATTCGACGTCCAAGGTTTTAGTGCATTTATAAATGATGCTGTGGTGTGGAGGACGATTTTACCACATATCAGAAACTGAATCTAAGTTGATTAAATTACATAAATCTCATCTGACGATGAATGATTGTAGCACATATTGGAAACTGATCCAACCTAGATTGATTAAATTGCCTGAATCTCATCCTATGAAAGAGGGCATTCTTTGGATGATTTTAGCGCAGATCCAACCCGGAACTGTTATTCTAGAAGACAATAGCTGTCTTTGCTCGATAACTTCTCATCACCTGTTCTCCTGTCTGCATACAATGTAGGAACAACGTGATATTATCATTATCTAATATCTTTTTAATTTAGTTGATGCTTCAAGTTATTTTAAAACATCAAATTGTGTTAGTAGGATTTTTGAGTTAATTCTGGTATTTGACCCATTGTTTATTAGGAGCAATACATTTTCTGTTACAAAGCTATTGTTGATGAATTGGAAGATCTAATATCGGACTTCAACAACGAAACAGGCACAAAAAGGTATATTCTTACTTCTGTTGAACTTATTTAAGCTTTTACTGGTTTTTTAACTTTTGCTCCACCTGTCGCTCCTTATATAGTGTATAAGTTTTATATCCTCAAGTCTCCTGCTTTAGCATTTATCTTTCTACTATCACTTCGTATAATGCATAAGTTAATCCGGAAGTTCTTTTCATATTTAGCAGTTAGATTGGTGACTATTGCTCATGATTAAAGTCACTGCTAAAGAATGCTTAGAGAATTTGGAGCAGCTGCTTGCTTATTCTTATATAGTGATGCCACGGCTCCAATATGTTTTTTTATACTACTGCAGCTTCACATGAGGTACCATTCTAGGGAAATTAACAACAGTGCTGAACAACCAGTTCAGTTTGCCTCTGTCCTCTGTCTCACGTTGTGGTGCTCCATCCTATTGTTTTTAAATAACGAACAGACGTGTAATTGTTGCAGGCTCAGTCCCTTATTTTCAAGTTCTAAATTTTAAGGAGCCAGCAGTTCGATGCACAATGCCATTAAGCTGATCGTGTTTGTGATGTGTAGATTAATATTTCATTTTCAAACTCATTTACCTATATATATTTGGGCAGATAGTTGTAAGTTTCACTTTGTTGAAGCTAATTGTTGTTAAACAAAGTAGAGAACTAGCATAAACGTGACTAGTAAAACTTGGTTTATGCTATTATGATTAATATGCCTTAAAGAGTTTACTACTTTCATCCTCTATTTATCTGTCTACAATACGAGCTCCCAGTCCCACAATCAATGTTGGACTGGTAATGGTATTGTAGGAGATTTTGAAATTGGCAAGAGTAGGAGTGCAGTAACACCAGCACTAAGACTGATATTCTGCTCAGGTTTCTTGTTTGTTTTGATTAATAAATACTTGATAATGTTTATTAGGATAGATTTTCTCAGATATCAAAAGGTAAATATCGAGTTATCGAATAAGGTGTTAAGTTGTCGAATTGGTTTACTAATAGCTTGATAAGACTAAACAATTGTTGAGTGCTCCTCGTTATGGCATTGAAGATGAGGCTATTCGCATTAAAAAAAAAATGCTTCGAACACTCACTTTCTATCAAAATTTTATATTTTTAAAAATATCTATAGAGTAATTTACTGTTGTGGATAAACAAATAATATACTTTCACGAAATAATATATTAATTTAATAAGCACACAAAACTCTTACATCCCGAACAGATTGACCATTAAAAGCATTTATTTTTTACAATTTTGTTTTAGAATGATTTGATGATGGTTTATTTGAAGGCCCATAAGCTGATAATATAATCGCTAAGGCTTGGCTTCAAGGTCATCAGGTTATAAACTCATTTTATTTAAAACCATCTGAAGGGATTTCTCACGAAGTTTTTATTCTATGTAACGCAATAATAGTTGGACTATCGGTCAGTTAAAGGAGAGATTAGACGTCAAAAAGTGAAACTATATCTTGACTACACAAAAGTGAAACTTTAATATAAATTGTATAAAATAATTAAATCTAAGGAGTTGAGTTGAAAAATAATAAAAATTTAAAATTTTTGCATTGTCTAATTAAATTTATGGTCCATCGATTTATTAGCCTGTCGCGGGCTAATAGGCTAGCCAAAAGCAGTGGATATTGTTTTGTCATAGACTAATAAGTTGATAGTTTAATATCAATGAGTCTACGGGTCGAAGGATCGGTTAGAGAAATAAAAAAATTTTAATACATTCTCTTAAGTTTGATTATTTTCGTAAATCCCTTATACTTTAATGCCAAAAAGAAGTCACACTTACAAGAAAGAGCAAAACATAGAATGAATGAAACACTAGATTTGATTTCCAAATATCTAAAAGATTAAGCTTGGATTAGTCAAAGTTAAAATCCAATTAGTCCTTAACAGAGAGTATAAGAAGACTTTATATTTTTGTAGTTATTAGAGAAAGAGTATGCATACGCCATTTGTCTCCTTGCTTCCTCATTCCTTGCAGTTTCAATGGATTTTGGTAACCATAGACCTTCGAAGCCACGCAGCCGGACAAATTGGACTATCCCAATTTCCAAGGCACACCATATAGATGTTGACTCAATATCATAAAAATCGTATAATATTTTTCAAAAATCATCTTACGATTAAGAAAATAATGAAAGGAAGTAATTTATTGATTAAAAATTATTGAACATGATAAAAGCTTTTAAAAGAGAGTTCTTCGTAACTCATATAATTGTAAGTTTATACCATTTTATGAAGTCTTATATTATCTTAATAATTGATGTGTTTATAAGGGATAACATATGAGTGAAGTTTAATTCAATTCATAAGCAAGAACCATGAAAATAAAATATTTTATAATTAAAACTTCAAAAGAAACAATATTTAAAGTGATTGACCTGATTTATCGTTGTTTCTTTCTCTCATCTCTCTTATCTCTTTGACCAACTCTCTTCCGTAAGTCAGTGTTACCTAATTAATTACTCAAAATCCCTCTTTCAAAAATCTCCAATTGATGGTTAAAATATACACTATAATCTATCGACTTTTGTCTTCTCTCTTCTTATTAACTAATAAACTTTACCATAAATTTTATACGTTCGTGGATGGTTATGAAAATCGCAAAATTATCCTTCGAGATCAAGTAACTTTCATTAAAAATAACCGTAATAGGATAAAATAGTACGATCAGTTAAGTCAAAATTTAACTAAATATATCAAAATTCAACAGAAGGTACTAATAGTAGAAGATATTTTTGAAATTTTCAAAACCATGGTAAATGAGAGAAGGTTTGTAGAAGTTTACCCTATCATAAATTACAAAACTTTTTTCATCATATCTTTTTCCACAGAAAGCTTGTCAAAAGGCATATCCTTGATTTGTGCCCCAACTATGAAGCTAATGACCCAAATTGGCCAACCCATTAGTTGCCCTTAGACCAATCCATTCCCATCAAAACTAAACTTTTGAATTGGTCTTTGCCCCAATGTCAAGTTCATGAACCAACCACCTCAAATCCAATATAAATCCCCTTTGAGCCAAGCAATTATGGTAGAGTACTCCAGAGATACATGAACCAATTTCTCAATCAAACCCCAATTGACAAAACTACTCTGTTTTGGTTTCGATGTTACGAGAACTATCTGGTAGGTTTTGTCAATTTTGTGACTTAATTGTTATAGTTGCAATAGTTAAACTTTCATGTGATCAAGATATTTATATTGTCTCTTTAAGGACCCTTTTTGGCTGCTAGCTTTAATTTAATCTTGTTGGACTAGAGAATACGACAAGTTGTAGAGGCAACTTGGTAACTTCTTAAAAATTAATGTTCTTAATTATTTTAAGTTATTTAAAGAGCATTAATGTTCTTTTTTCTTAAATTTAATTAAAAATTAGAGAAATAACCACATTGAAAATGTTGTTCTGATTTTTAGTATATTTAATATTTTCTTTTAATTGTCAGACAAATACCCTTTCAGATTAGTTGAATGCTATTTAAGTAAGCTTTCCCGAGCTAATGAGCCCTTGACAAGTTGCTAACAAGCGTATGATGAGTTGCTTTCTTCAGCTCGTCATGACTACCTCTTATGAAATGTGATGACTATTTCATCGGGATATTTATTTAACCCCCCGTTAAATTTTAATAAAACACTTAACTTTAGATTTTTATTAAACTAACACTTACCCTCCTAAAATTATTACTGTTTTTACAAAAAACTAACACTTAACCCCCCACAAATCTGGAGAGATAAGTGTTAGTTTAATAAAAATATGGAGTTAAGTGTTTTATCAAAATTTAACTAGGGGGTCAATGTAATTTTTTCCTATTTCATCTGATCTCGCTCGTTTGTCATGTCGGACGAATGAGGTGTTCATATCTTAAAACACCTTCTTTAAATTTAAATATTTTTACAAATCATCAAAATATAATAGTGAAAGTATAGTTGGTACACTAGTTCGTATTCCAAAACAAGAAGCATTTTTACACTTTTTTATGTCCCACTTTAGAAATAGTATTAATTGTTTTTGAAGTGATTTTAATTTGAAAGTGAGTAGAAAAAGACAAAGCCCGAAAGTCATGTTTCATCTTCCAAGGGGTCACCTCTTGACTTGGTCTTGTTGAAGACAAGGGCAACCTATCATCTTCTTCTATTCAAAAGAAAAAAGAGAGAGTTATTTTACTCTACAAGAGACTGCCCCAAGTCCTACACATATGGGACCACATTTAAAGCCAATTTAATTAACCACTACGATTTATTACCACCAATTTATTCACCTTCAAAGGTTATAATAATTTTCAAAAAGAATAAATAGATAAATAAAGAGAAAAAAGATGAAGCATAGGGTAAGTATTACTTGTAAGACATTTTATTTTAAAATAATATTATATATGCAATCATATTGAAAAGACAATTACTTTTACTCTAAGTCAATAACTTTATTAGTTTTATCTAAAAAAGTGTAAAATATAAACATTTTTCTATTTAAGATTTGATTCTAAGACTTGTACAATTTTAAAAGATGCAATCAACTAATTATCAACAATGCAATTCTATGTGTACAGAATTTTATATATAAATGATCTTTTTCTCGGATTCGGCTATGGCGGGAACCCCTTAATCTAGAGTCACTTGACATTTTAAGTCATTCCCAACAAAGCACTTCTTGGACCCAAAAAACGATTTTATATCAAGTAAGTGGTAAGATAAATATAAGAAAGTCAAAATAATAAATATTTATTTATTTATTTTATCAATCACTTTGATATCGTATTACTTTATATATAAGATTTTATATATATAATATTATTCGTTAGTAATAGAAAAGAAAAAAAATATTAATACTAAAGTTGGTAATTACAAAAGAAGAATCAAATAATGTGAACTTAAGAAGGTCTTAATGGTAAAAAGGGACCAACTTGTCATGACTTGTAAGTTGACTCATCAAGTCCATCATATATCAACAAAAGGTTGTTCAACTATGTGGGCCACTTAATATCAGGATTTGGCTACTTCAAATCTCCTTACCATAAAAAGATATTCCTTGCTTTGGTACCCATTTTTTTGTCTCATTGACCTCACATCACGCTACCAATTTCTAATGTTCATATGCTTGGAGCATATATTGTTGATATTTAACTAAAATTTTGGCTTTGTAATATGATTGGACAATCATTTATATAACTAAGGATCATTTTATGGTATTGGTCTGATAGTTTTATTGAATTTGTATATATGGTATTTAGATATTGACTTAATTTTTTTAAGGGAGTTTTGAAAGTAATCAATATTTTAAAAAAATGTAGACGTCAGAACCACTAATTAATAGATCAACAGTTCGTTTTGCTTCGAGCCCTTGAAACCAACAACTCTACTACTAAAAAAGAACTATTGAGTTGTTGGTCTCTAAAATTCGTTAGAAAAGAAAAGTTGTCAATCTATCGAGTGTTAATTATAACATTTAAATTTGTTTGAATAAGTAATTGTTTTTTAAAAAGATCCTTTATAATTTTAGCTAAAACTTCTAAAAATAACCTTAAAAATGCTAGAGTTGTCTCTTCAACCTTATTTTTATAACATGTTATGTGTAACAAGTTTTAGATTATTGATTGGAATACATGGTTTTTCATCTAAAACTTTGAAACATCAAAACAAACTTTATTTAAATTTTGTTAATAAAACATAAATAATCTCAAAAACCTTACTAATGGGAAGGTCATTCATACAAAAAAATAAATGAAATGAAATCTACATCAATTATATAATACTAAACCATGATAGTTACCACAATTTAAAGGGTTTGGTTATATTCATGATTTAATAACATTATTAGACTGATAATAATAATTTGATTAAAATTTTGAGTTGCTATTACACAAAGATTCTATCTATCAACAATTAAAATACGCGGGTAGAAAACATAGGCACCTCTAGGGTTTGGTCAAAATCACATTTCAGCCCTGTTGTTCTGATAGGAACATGCAACCCTCACTTTCACAATTACGTTAGACGATTCGTAGATAATTTTATGCAAAGACAATTCTACCCTTGTTTGGATTAAAAAAAAAAAACCAGCTTCTCCTTGATTCGGATGGAGCAGAAGAATTCCATCATCACCCAGCACCCAAAACCAATACATTAAACTACCCACGACTCAACAACCCCGTTCAAAAAGACCTTTTAGTTACAACTTCGCTTCTTTTTAGAACTTTACCCCTCAACCATCATTGCTGTCACCTACCTCCACCTTCAACAGACCCCAACCATCACCACTGTCACTTTCTATCAAAGGTTATACAATCCAAAACAACCAAACCCGTAAAGAAAATCGAATCAATCAACCGAAAGTTATATAATCCCTTATCATCTTCACGGCTACCTTTGACTCCACCTATACCTCCATGATAATTACCAATTTCAAAAGTTCAAGAAACAATGAAGCCAGTCGTTCAAACACAACCAAACCTAGAAAGCAATTAAGTTTAAAAAAAATACGCATTTAAATCATATTGAAGATTATTGCATAGGTTGTCAGGTCTTTATTCTAGCCTTGATTCTAGGAGCAAATTGTGGTAAGAAAATATTGTTTCCTTAACTGTAAATATTTCTTATATTTTCTTGGATAATATCTTGCTGTATTTTAGGTAGTTTAGGAGCTTGCTATTTTTAAGAGTCTTGGTGTATATCTGCTGTATATATTCTCATAGGACATAGCAATATTGAGTAGAAAAGTTTGGGACTTTAATTCCTTTAGAATTCTTCATGGTATCAGAGCGTTTGTGAGCTAGACACTTATCACCATGGCTGGTGATGGAAAGAAAGGCGATGAAGGAGGATCCGACAATGACAAGAAGATGCCGAACCCCTACATCCTGACATCAAACGACAATCCGGGTAATATAATTACCCAAGTGCAGCTGAAAGGCGAGAACTATGACGAATGGGCCAGGGCTATGTGTACTGCATTACGAGCCAAGAAGAAATATATTTTTGTTGATGGAACCATCAAACGATTGACAACGACTCACCTGTAATTGAAGATTGGTGGATCGTTAACTCAATGCTTGTCTCATGGATAATTAACACCATTGAACCCACACTTTGATCAACCATATCTTACATGAAAAATGTGAAAGATCTTTAGGAAGAAATTAAGCAGCGATTTTCTGTTAGGAATGGACCGCCAGTGCAACAGCTAAGATCAGACCTTGCAAACTACAAACTACAAACAGGATGGGTAGGCTATAGTCGCTTATTATGGTAGGCTCAAGTCTCTTTGGGATAAATTGAACAACTATGACCCAATTCCGGTATGTGGCTGTGCTGGATGTAGATGCAACATCACCGCTGAATTAGAGAAGAAATAGGAAGAAGAAAGAGTCCATCAATTCTTGATGGGACTAGATGAAGACGGATATAGGACAATGCATTCCAATATCCTGAGCACCAAACCTCTACCAAATCTGAATCGTGTCTATGCTATGGTTGTGCAGCAAGAACGGGTGCGGACTATGACACAAACGAAAAAGGAAAGAGGGAACCCCATGAGTTTTGCTATACATGATGGTCGAAACTCAGGGGGGGAAAGAAAAGAAAATTCCATAATTTACATGAATTGCAAATGAAAGGGACATGATGCTGAGACTTGTTTTCAAAGGATTGGTTACTCGGAGTGGTGGGGTGATAGGCCACGCATAACAATAGGAGGACGCAACAGTGGGCATGGATGTGGTGCCCAACAGAACACTGACGGAGGATGAGGATGCGAAGGGTCTGCCCGAGCCCACGTAGCACAAGTGCCAGGTATTGATGATGCGAGAAATGTCGTGACTGACTCGGATAGAAAGGGAATTAGTGGGCTCACTAATGAACAGTGGTTCACACTTCTCAGCATGTTGAATTCTTACAAAGGTGACAATAATGAGAGGTTGACGGGTAAGCAAAATTCCTTACCTTGGATTATTAACATAAGGGCATCACATCACATGACCAGGACATATGAATGTTCGACTTTTTTATGAAATGTCACACCATGTCCAGTTGGATTACCGAATGGAGCCGAGACCATGGCTTTGAAAGAAGGAACTGTGAATCTTGGAGAAAAATTGAAACTTCGACATGTCCTTTTTGTTCCTAAATTGAAGTGTAATTTGATTTCTGTGTCACAACTATTTGATGATTCCAATTTTATTGTCTAATTCACTAACAAAACTTGTGCTATATAGGACCGCACTTCGAGTATGATGATTAGAGCAGGTGAACAACGCAAGAGGCTTTATTTTCTCAAAGGAGTGGCTCCAGTTCGGGTTTATAAGACAACTGGTATTAAGTCTTTTGAGCTCTGGCATAAAAGAATGAGTCATCCCTCTTCTAGGATAGTAGATTTGATTTCTGAAGTCAGTACTGACAGTAGAAGTAATAGTGTGAGGAATAAGTATTGTGACATTTGTTTTAGAGCTAAGTAAATAAGAAAAGTGTTCTTTCCCAGTGAAAATAAAGCTAAAGAATATTTTTATTTTATTCACTGTGATTTGTAGGGAGCCTATAAAATTCCTACTTCTTGTGGGGCGGTTTATTTCTTGACAATTGTTGATGATTGTTCTCGTGCAGTATGGATACATTTGCTAAATAGAAAAGATGATGTTGTTTGTGTTCTTAGAGATTTCATTGCTATGATTAGTAGACAATTTCATAAAAATGTTAAAATCGTTAGGAGTGACAATGGTACTGAGTTTACATGTTTGAAAGATTATTTTGCTGAACATGGAATTTTACAACAGACTTCTTATACTGGGACACCCCAACATGATGGGCGTGTAGAAAGGAAGCATCGCTAGATTCTCAATGTAGCGAGAGCCTTGCGTTTTCAGGCATATTTACCCATTAAGTTTTAGGGTGAATGTGTGCTTACAGCTTAATATTTGATTAATAAAACACCATCTGTCTTATTGGATGGTAAAACACCCTATGAGATTCTATAGGGACAGGTACCTACTTCGAAACAGATCTGAATTTTTGGGTGTTTGTGCTATGTTCATTTGAGATAAGGATAAATTTGTTAGTCAGAGTTGAAAGTGTATATTTGTTAGGTTTCGTTTGGGAAGAAAGGTTGAAGATTGTATGACTTGGAAAAATGAGATTTTTTTGTCTTAAGGGATGTTGTCTTCATTGAAACAGAGTTTCCCTATGCAGACACCAATATTTCAGACTCTTCTTTGCCCAAGAATGAAGTTACGGACCTGTGTGTGGATGATGAAGACTTTTCTATACAAAATAGCATAGAGGAGCAGCAAGCTTCATACTCTAGTATGGAGCATGAAGTGATTACTAAGGGGGGTCACGGTAAGGAGACGCCCTCTTACGAGAATTCTGGACAAGGAGTCAGGGGGGACAACGAAGAAGGACCCATGGTTTTTGAGGAACAACTTGGCAAAGAAAAAAGGGTCAAGTAACCTTCTGTTCGGTTGAAGGATTATGTGACGTATACCATTCAAGGAAGTCCCTCAACAGGTTCATCGGTCTAATCAAAGCCCTCAGGTACACCCTATCTTATAGTATGTGAATTAGGATAAGTTTTTTGTGTCACATCAGTATTTTCTAGCAGCTATTAATACACGTCATGAACCCAACACTTATGCCAAGGCAATAAAAGATGAACTTTGGTGAGAGGCGATGAGAAAAGAGATGCAAGCTTTTGAGGACAATGGCACATGGACAGTGGAAGATTTGCCTCTCAGGAAGAAGGCAATTGGTAGCATATGGGTGTACAAGATAAAGTATAATTCTGATAGAAGTGTCAAAAGATGCAAGGCATGCTTAGTGATTCTTGGGAACAAACAGTTTGAGGGCATCGATTACAGTGAGACTTTTGCCCCGATAACAAAGATGGTTATTATGCGTACGTTTCTTTTTATTGCCCTGTGAGAAATTGGGAACTGCATCAAATGGATGTACATAATGTCCTTCTACACGGTGAGTTGGATGAAGAGGTACATATGAAAATGCCACTTGGTTTCGCTTCTCCAATGCCAAGGAAGGTCTGCAGACTTCGAAGGTCATTATACGGTTTGTGGCAGGCACCGAGGTGTTAGTTTGCTAAGTTAGCTACAACGCTAAAGACTTATACATTCAAACAAACATATTCCGATTACTCACTCTTTACTTATAGAAATCGGGATATTCAACTCAACATTCTTGTTTGTGTTGATGATTTGATTATCTTTGGGAATAATGGAATGGTTGTGCAAAAGTTTAAAGATTATTTGAGCAGGTGTTTTCATATGAGAGATCTAGGGAAGTTGAAATATTTCTTGGTGATTTAAGTAGCCCAAAACTCGGAAGGTATCTTCTTATGTCAATATAAGTATACGTTAGACATTGTTTTTTAGGCAAGTTTGTTAAGAGCAAAGCCCATTGGCACTCCTCTTGAACAAAATCATAAATTAGCACTTTTTGACAGTGCTGACTTACTCAATCTTGGACAGTACAAATGCCTGGTTGGGCAGATCATTTACTTAACAATCACCTGACCTGAACTATCCTATTGTGTGAATATACTTGCACAATTCATGCAGCAGCAAAAGGACAAACATTGGGAAGCAACGTTGCGAGTGGTTCGATATCTGAAAGGCAATCCAGGTCAAGGTGTTCTATTACGTGCAGATTGTGACTTGAACCTCTATGGTTATTGTGACTCCGATTGAGCAAGTTGTCCCTTAACACGACATTCCTTGACTGGTTATTTTATTTTTTTGGATAATTCACCCATATCCTGGAAGACCAAAAAGCAACAGATAGTATCTCAGTCTTCAGTTGAAGCAGAATATCGGTCTATGGCAACCACCGTTTGTGAGTTAAAGTGGTTGAAATTATTGTTGTCTGATCTTGGTGTTTCACACTTTGGACCTATGCGTCTACATTATGATAGTCAGGCAGTTTTACACATAGCTACTAATCCAATGTTTCATGAACGAAGAAAACATATTGAAGTAGATTGTCACTTTGTACGTGATGAGATACAAACTAGTAATGTCTACACAAGTACATGCATACCTCACTACAGCTTGCTGACATCTTTATGAAGGCTATAAGAAAACAACAATTTGACTTCCTCCTTGGCAAGTTGGGCATTCAGGATCCTCATGCTCCAACTTTGGGTTGGGGGGGGTGGGGCTGCTGGGGGTGGGGTTGGGGGGTTGGGTTGGAGATTATTGAATAAGTTGGTAGGTCTTTATTCTAGCCTTGATTCTGGGAACAAATTGTGGTCAGNGGGGGGGGGGGGGGGGTGGGGGGGGTTGGGTTGGAGATTATTGAATAAGTTGGTAGGTCTTTATTCTAGCCTTGATTCTGGGAACAAATTGTGGTCAGAAAATATTGTTTCCTTAACTGTAAATATTTTCTTGCATTTCCTTGGATGATATCTTGCTGTATTTTAAGTAGTTTAGGAGCTTGTTGATTTTAGGAGTATTGGTGTATCTCTGCTGTATATATTCTCATAGGACATAAAAATATTGAGTAGAAAAGTTTAGGACTTTAATTCCCACAGAATTCTTCAAATCACCATCCACTTCATCGGCTTCAAAATATTTGATCTACACATTCCACTAAGCATCAATGCCATTTAAACAACTCAAGCACACTCACCGATTTTCTTATCCCAGACAATTAAGTCCTCAAAAAATATATTCTTCAAGGTAGAAGTTCTATATGCCCTTCGTCTTCTTTCAGTCCTCAAGTAAATCAAGAGGCTAAACTTCAAGATCTGAGGAACCAACGAAGGAAAATCATCCAATTCGTGCAAGAGCTATTTTCGGTTAGCTGATATTTAGGATCCCATTCAGTCTCATTAATAGCCTTGATTATTTGATTTGAAGCCGTAGGAGTAAGCCCCATAGTCAACCTTATTCACCATCACCATCCTTCACAGTTGTTTGTTCATTTTTGTAGCTGCTTGAGCCTTGAGCAGCATTAGAGAGAAAAGAAAGAGGCTACAAAATTTTGAGTCAAAAGGTGAAGCGGAAAAGGAAAAAGGGAAAGAAGAAAAGAGAAGGGAAAGAAGAAAAGAAGATTTGACAAATTTTTATTAAATTTAGTAATATTTTTTATTTCTTGATTTTCTCATTGCAATGTCTATAATACCCTCACATTGTGAATATTTTTTGACGGAATCATGAAAGTGGGGGCTGTATGTTACTATTTTGAGTGAAAGTGGGGGACTATGTCTACTATCTGAATAGCGGAGGTGATGTTGACTTTCATCAAACCTTGGGGGTACATAAAATTAATTTAGATACAACACAAAAACATAAGTTGCACTATCAAAGTTTAAAATAAATTTAAATAACAAAATTTAGATCTCATTACCAAAATTAAACAGTCTAATAGATTTTTTTTCTTTTGTTGAGTGCTAGAAATCAACAACTTGAGAACCCTTAAAAAGTTGTGAATTGTTAGATGTAGAAAAAAAAAACTATTAGTTTGTTGATTTGTCGGTATTATTCACTATCGATCACCCAAGAGTAGTTAGTGATACTTTCGAGTACTGGACTATTGCCATCTACGGTGCAACACTCCACTGCTTAGCCTAGTAGCATGACGCTTGTATTGCTCTCCCACAACCCCATTTTTCATAATTTAGATTGCTCCCATTTCGCTGGCCGCTACTACAGGAATCGCCTTTGCTTTCTTTTCCTCTAGCTACTAAGATGTTTCAGTTCGCCAGGTTGTCTCTTGCCTACCCATGGATTCAGCAGTAGTTCAAAAGGTTAACTTTGTTGGGAAATGTGTATATTGACTAATCTTATGCCAAAGTTATTGTAAAAAAAATATTATTGTTGTTTATCGAGTTGTAATAAGCTAGGTTGATTTTCATGTCAAGTTGTGTCATGTGGATTCACAAACTTCTGTCTCTGTCTGGTCTTGTTTATGTATTGATCAATCAAGGTTAAGTTAGAGAGTTCATTAGAAATTACAAGAAATGCTACTGACCTATTCTACTCACATGTTGATTAATCAATCCCATTCCAGAAAGTTCAGCAGAAATTATAGTTTATGCCACTGGATAATATTGCTCATCTAATTATGTGATAGTTTTTTGACACTATATAAAAGTGTTTTTTTCTTGACCTAATTGAAGTCTTGCCGTCACATAAATTGAGGTTACACATTTTCCTAGGGTTTTCTAGTATTCTTTTGAGAGACAACAAACATAGGTAAAGGGTTTCTTCATTTTTCATATCTTTTTGATTTAAACTAGATGAGCCAAAACGTGTCGTTGATTCTTCCTTTACTCATATTCTGTTTTAACCCATTATTTATTTTTTTTTTTTGGAAACTTTTTCAACATAAATGGGTTTGAGCTAGAATGAGTTAATGAGCTTAACATTTCCTTGATCTTAGTTGTTTTCTAGCTCTCTGAGTTTTCCTTACCTAGATTTGATTGTTATTTGAGCTTAAATACTGCATTTCGAAAATGGTTTTTTAGTGAGGTTTTTCTTTGTTTACTTGAGCTGTATGTTTGAGGGTTTGTGAGTTGAGAAATAGCTGTGAGTGCCCTGTCCTCTTTATTTCAACCATACTGTTCCAGATCTAGTGTTCCAGATGACAAATTCATGCATCAACGTGATTGAGGGCATGGTCCTTGGCTGGTATTCGTGCTGAGGTCTTGAAGCAGTCATTGTGAGAAGAGATCCAGAGGGAAGAGCTGGATTAGAGCTATTTGAAGGTTGTTTTTTAGTCTGTACATTTGTTGGTCTGAGTTGCAAAGGTTTTACACGGAATGAATCATCGTGTGTAAGCTATTCTTCTCATAGTTGATTAATTCATGGTGGTGACCTATAGACCAGAGAGTTTTTCCTCTTGACGAGGTTTCTCTTCGTTAACAAATCCCTTATGTTGATGATTTTATTATTCTGCTCTTTTATATTTTATTGAATAATGATGACAGGATGATTGAGTTTAATTCTAGAGAATTAATCTTTATGTGATGAACTAGACATGTTTATATGTTTTACAGGCAATGCAGATTAACTGGTCACTTGCTTAATTTTCTATTGATTGTATTAAGAATTCTTGAACTGTTGCTTGTGTCCATTGTTCTCCTGATTAATTGAAACGTATTTATGTTTATCAAGATTAATTTTAATTCCGCAGAAAACACGTAGTCACCCCCCCTTTAGATGTATTTTAGGTCTAAACCGGTTTTCTCGAACCTATTCAAGAATCTCCAGATCTACGCTTATTTTTAACTCCACGAAGTATTTCATCGCTTACTACGCCCTTCCTCGTCTCTGGGTGCCTAGGTATCTATCATAAGCTTTTCCTTGTTTGAACCTCGCCTTTAACTTTACCTTAAGGCTATGTCATCCTAAGGTGCTGCTAAATGGAAGGATCTTATCAATGTCCATGAATGATAAACCATAGATCGAACTGTCAAATTAAAAAAATTGTTTGCTATCATATTCATATAGCTTTGTATCGGTTAAGTTTCATGAGTTGGAGATAAGCGAACTCCTGACATCCACCACAGGGTAAACCACCACCTCTCAGGCCCTATCATCTAAAGTTTTTTAAAATATGATTTTTTTAAATTATTTTCTTAATTTTGATTATTTTTTAATTTACCCCTATTATATTCAAATTCTAAATCAAATGCCCTCTAATTTAACATATACTGAAAAAGGAGTTTGTATTAGATGTTTGATGTAAAGTTTGACCGCATTGCATTTGCATAGGTAGCAAATAGCAATTGCTGGCATTTGGGCAGTGTGTATATTAAGTGATTAAAAAAAAAAAAAATTGATTAAGGTGATTGATCTGCTATTTCTAAATCTCCATCAATCAACGTGATTAACAACAAAGTGTCACGGTTGGGACTTGAAGTATTTTACTGTATATTATGCAATACACGTACCATGGCGCGTGCACAACACTCTCTTATTAACAGAAAATTTTTCTTCATTCTATAGCAAGGAAGACTTAACTAATTTTTGAGGTGACCTCTTGGGTCCAGAACTTTTATAAATTAACATTTTAATCCTTATTTTTTTAATATATTTAAGTTATTTAAATGTGTAATTTTTTTTTAATAGAGAAAAAATTACCTGATAAGATAATTAACATTCTAGGGTAACGAAAGAGGTTTGTTTATAGAAAGATAAACAGGTTCTTTATGTTCGATGAAAGTATTACTAGTTCATAAATTTTAAATAATGACATAAAGGTCTAAAGTAGAAACTATAATAATATAAAACTATCTAATTTTCAATTTAATTGCCTAATTATCCTCATTCTATCAATAAATATATTCTATGGTATTTAGTGAAATATTTAAAAGTAAAAAAAAAATTCAAAAAAAATAAATAAATTGATCTTTAGTTTTGTAAATAGGTGAAAAAAATTATACTAGACCTTTAAAAAAATTAATATAAAATAGAAAAGAGTTTCAGAATTTTATTCATTAATCAGGTGTATTTAAATAATTATATGTAAAATGAATTGATTATCTGTATATCAAAGTTACGGACTATTGTAATATTCACCAATTCCTTCTGGGTTGTGAGACTTTCTAAACAGTTGTGGGGTAGGAGTTTCAGCAAAGAGCAAACTATGGAGGTGATGAAAAAAATCTGGCGCTTAGAAGGCACGCGCCAAGGGTGATAGTGGGACAGAGAAGCAAAGTTCACATTGGTAAAAGTGGTGAGCTTTAAGTCAAAAAAATGCAGTAGAAAATAATAACCATGGTTAAGCATTAATTTTTTTTAATTTTTTTAAAAGGCCAAAAAAAAAAAAAAAAAAAAAAAAATTNAATTTTTTAAAAAGCCAAAAAAAAAAAAAAAAAAAAAAAAACAGTGAAGTGGTGTTGGGATGAGTTTGATTGGGAGGTTTTTGACCATCTCTCTCTTTTTCTTCGTTTTAGTTCTTTCTTTGCGTTTGCTTTGGCAATTGGCAGTTCTTTTGAGGCTGACAACCCCAAAGTCTTCTCTCACTCGCCTTTGCTCCTTACCCCGCCCCCGCCCTTGCCCTTCCCCTTCTTTACTCTTTAAACCCACACTGTTACTGTGATTGTGTTGTGTCATATTTGTGTTGTCCTGATCTGGTTGTGTCTTGTTTTAGTTTAAAACAAGACACACAGTCGGCAGATCCATTTCCTTTGTTTCTCTTCCTCTATATTCGGTGAGTTTATCTCTTTGTGCATCCATTTGTTTTCTTATTTAAACTTGTTCCATGTGTTAGTTGAATCTACTAGTGGGTAATGATCTCAAAGTTCTCATCTGTTTGCTCTTTGTGGCCCTTGCTCTTGAGGGTTTGTTTTTGTTTCGGTCAATATGGAGTCATTTTGATTATTCAGTAACTTCTGATGGTGCTGTCGCGATTTTTATGAATTCGGTGTTTCTTCATTTGTTTGAAGTTTGACTCTTTAGTTTTCAGTATATAATTTGTGATTTATGGGTTGTTTTGGGTTTTCTTGTGTTGATGTTTGCAGAGTTTACTTGCTTGGTGTTGATGGACGGGAGCTTCACCAGTGATCAGTACTATTATTGTGGTAGTTTTGGTGGAAGTTGAGGGTTTATATATGTAGATTTAGGCTGGTATAGTGAGTTAATTACTAGTGTAAGCCAGATCAATCTTTCGATAAGTTGATTCAGGGAACCTTAATTTATCATTGGTACTTCAACCTTTAGTTCCTGATTTACTTCACTAAGAAGGGTATTTTTTGTGGTTCTTGTAGATATACGAACTACTTGGTTATTGTATGGAAATTTTGGACGAATTGTGAAACGTAATTAGTGGTGATCGACACAATGGGAGGGCTTTGCTCGAGGAGTTCCAATGTAGATAGTGCTCCCGGTGAAAGCCTTCCAGGTGTTAACGGTCATTTTAATTCTCCATTTGTTTATCAGTCCCGTGAACTGGCTGTCAAAATAAATAACAACTCGACTCCCTCTCCCGTTGGGGAGAATGTGGATGATAAGCAGTTGACAGAACCCTTTTCCTTTCCGGGGGTAAATACAATTCCTTATGCGGCGAGTCCAGACGACATAAATGATGGTATTCCGCGGTTGTCAAGGGCTCTTTCACACAAATCTAGATCGACGAAGTCTAAGCAGGTTGCTGTTGCAAAGGTGTGTCCAAAATTTATATGCTTTTAGTATGTGCTTCCTTATTATATATATGTTTTTGCTATGTTTATGTTGTGCTGGCTTGAATAATTTGCGATTTGTTAGTACTATTGGCAAGGAAAGGGTTCTTACAAGCGTAAACTGTTTGAAAGTAGAAAGTAGATAGCGCTACCAAAGTTTCAACCATTGGGATGAAGATTGTGAAAGGATGCAATAAATTAGACTTTAGACTACTAAAATGTGTTTCTTTCCAATCTAAACCACAATTATTTTTATTTTTTTAAGTTTCAAAATCTGATCTTGGTTAAGTGGTGGCCAAAGAGTTTGTTGGTAAGCAATGGTATGAATAATTTTGCTAACCAGCAGCCAAAGACGTTATTTCTGAATCAATTAGGAAAATTCAAATTGCTCTCAGATATTAATGCTTGAAACTTGTTGTTGCTTTGTAAGTAGATACTGTGTCTGATACTTACCAAGAAGAGCAAAGATGTCAAGAAACAAATAATTAAAAATGGTGACATTAAAAAAATGGATAGAGAGGATTAAACAAAAAATTCTTGTCCGCTAAGCATGTTATACTTTGTGAACTGACTAAAAAATCTGTTTGTCTTTTGTTGGTCTACCTCTTGGTTACCTGGGTCTTTTTTTTTTTTTTTTTAATAATAAAAAAGAAGAAGTTACAACTATGCCAAGCGGATCAGATGTCTAGAACAGGGACAAATGAAGCAAAAATTGAAACAAACATGTTCAAGAAGGGAAAATCAGGGTGCAATAGCTTACCAATCCTTTTGGATAAAGAAAAAAGAAATCCCTTGACTTGAGTCACTTTTGTAATTGAAACCCACGAAGATGCAAACACATGAATCCTCTCCCATAACGTATTAACATCCTCTTCTAATGCATCTTCAAAAGTTATCTTGTTCCTTTCACACCGAAAATCCCACAAAGTAGCCAAAATCCAACATCTCCATAGGGCCGAAGCTTTCTCCTCCTCCAAAAGCATTTTGGTGTTCAACAAACAAAGCAACGTTTGATTCCGAAATAATCCATGCCACTTTCGCTTTAGAAAAACTTTTGAGTTAAATTTTTAAAGCAACTGGACAATTAAGGAATTAACGATCAAAACATTCCACAGAAGTTCCTAAAGAATGTTAAACTAAGTATGTAGCATGTGTAGATAACTAGTTGAAAGGGATAAGTTCAGTTCCCTGAAAAAAACAACAAGAAGAAAAAAGAAAAAAAAAAAGGGAAGACACAAAATTATCATTCCACAATCTTATGGACAACCTCCAAGAACAGTCTAGACCAAAAAGATAGAAAAAGACTAGTACCTTTTGCTTCCAACTGTGAAGGATGAGAAATAGAGGCATGTGTCTAAACTCTCGAGTCACTGATGCATGATAGGATCAGGTACTAATTAACTCTCCTAAACATATAAGTTGTTAGGTAGAGGCGTGGTTTAATCTTTAAGGTTAACCTAGTGCGGTAGGCAAATATGAGATGTTTCAGAATGCTACCTATATAAATAATTATTTTTTTTATTCTAATTTTTAACCAAAAAAATTAAATTTTAAATAAGAAACTAAAAAAAGGGATATTAATTTCAGAAGAATTTATGAAGCAATGGACAAGCTTTCTATAGTAAATTTCTACATGTATGGTCTGGACTGTTGGAAAAAAAAATCTTAAAAAATAGGTCTCAACATATTGTAAAAGAGTCTTGAAAGCAGCAAAAACAGCTAATACTAGATACTCTTAATTAATTCACTGCTGTTTCGTGAAGAACAAATAAAAAAAGGCTATCTTTGAATTAAGATGATGCAGAAGCCCAAAACTTGGCTTTATCGCATGCGGCATAAATCTCTTTCCCTTTTTGTCTAAAAATTTCTTTTAAACACACACATACCCATGATACATGAGGAGCAGTGCAGCAGATGTTTGAGTCAGAAATGAGATTATCTGCAAGCGCCAAGCTATAGGGCTCAGTGGCAACATGTATTCTAAGCTCACAGCCTCCTTTTTACATGTTAGTCACCAATTGGGAGACAAGCACATCTTGAGTCTTCTTATTTAAAGCATGTCATTGGTTTTAGTTTTCCTATGGGCTATGGTCCAATCCAGAATTGTTCCTTTGCTGGGGACTTTCGCTTTCCATATCAATGTTTAGTAAGAAAAACTAGATTTTCTTACTTTGGTCCAAGTGTTTGTGGGAATTGGTCTTGTAACATCCATAAAAGTTCACTCCTTTCTGTGCATTTTGTTTATGAACATAACTGAGCTAAAGCATACGACTCCTAGTGAAGTTGTATATTATTACCTTTGTGAAAAAGGTCATACTATTCTATCTCTGTTCCTCTGGGTTCTTCACTGGACATGATCTATGCTACGTTATTGATCTTATCGATCTTCAATTTCATTGTCTTCTTTCCATTAAATTCTTAACTTGTGGCTACTTACATATACCTATTTTCTAAATTGCTTTTCATGGTTATTTATGATAGATGTATGTGAACATGCTTTGTTAATGTGGGTCTGAGGGTGAAATGTGAGATCTGGGGCTGTTTCAAACTGCAATTTCCTTTTTACTTGGTTTGAAATCAAATATTTTATGGTTTTTTCTAGTTCCTTTGGAATTATACAACTTGTTTACCTTACATGCTAGTTGCTTATTGACATAATGTGCTTGTTCATAGAATACTAACTTCATTTCTGCTAGTTCATGAATTTCGTGGTCTCATGGTTGTTTTTTCAGTTTATTATGTAGTCTCCCTCTTGATTTTTTTTTATTTGTAATCATGGATTTTTGTAACAGTATTGAATATGTCATAAGATAGAGTTGGCTGCTGCTTGTTGAATAGACAATTGGTTATTTTTGCCTTGCAGGTTTCTGAAGTTTTGGGCAGAGCTGGTACTGTTGGGCTTGGGAAGGCAGTAGAAGTTTTGGACACACTTGGTAGTAGTGTCACCAGTTTGAACCTTACCAGCGGATTTACCTCGGGTGTAATTACAAAAGGGAACAAAATTGCAATTTTGGCTTTTGAAGTTGCAAACACAATTGTCAAAGGTGCCAATTTGATGCAATCCCTTTCAAAGGAGAATGTTACACACTTAAAAGAGGTGGTGCTTCCTTCGGAAGGGGTTCAAAATTTAATATCTAGAGATATGGATGAACTTCTTAGAATTGCTGCTGCTGATAAGAGGTGGATACTATCCTATAAAGGAAAAAAAAAATTTTGTAAATGACTTATCTGCTGTTATGTTTCTATTAATATTAGAAAAGGATCAATATAAATCATCTTGTTCTACTCTTCTGACAGAGAAGAATTGAAAGTTTTTTCTGGAGAAGTGGTACGGTTTGGAAATCGTTGCAAGGATCCTCAGTTGCACAACTTGGATCGTTATTTTGCAAAGTAATCCCAACTACATATTTCTACTTTAATTTGTAAAGTACTTTTTACAGCAATTCATGATAGGTTCTTATATTTGTTTCTTGTGTTATTGTTTTATGATTTTCAGGCTGGGTTCAGAACTTACACCACAAAAGCAACTGAAGGAAGAAGCAGAGATAACAATGCAACAATTGCTGATGTTAGTTCAGTATACAGCTGTGAGTATTTTACATTATTGTTTGATAGATAAAGTTGCACCACTATGTTGCTGTCTACATTACATTATATAGCTGTGTTACTCCTTTTGTAAAGAATTGGAAATTGCGATTTCATATCGTATGCTGAAATTTCTTGAATTATAGTCCTTGGATAAACTTATACATATCATACAGAGAGTTTCTGGATTCATCATTTCTTTTTTGGGCTAAATTAGGGAGCTTTCTCAAATCCTATGAATGTCCTGATGCAGTAATTGAATGAAACTGCTTAGGGAGCTTTCTCAAATCCTATGAATGTCCTGATGCAGTAATTGAATGAAACTGCCTGTCTAAGAATTTCCTGGAATTGTCATCTTTTTTTCTTAAATAACATTTGAACACGCAACCATACTACATAATGAAGTCATTGCTTATTTTGGAGCTCGTATCTAAAATGCTTATGGAAACTCTAAAAGGTTTGTTGTTGCATGAAACTGCAAGTGGTTCTCTTTCATTGGAGTACCTAACTAGTTTTGGTTTAAGGCTCAATTTGGTTAAATGAATTGTGTTTCCCTTCCTTGCGAAATCACTATTTTATGGAATAATAACTTGATCTCATTCAAATGCTATGTGGTTAAACAATGTGATGATGATTTTGTTTCCATGATCTAAACATATTGTTCAACATCTTAGTTGTATGGGAACCTCTATTTTCGCTTCATTTAGTTCTAGCTTTCCTGTCTTTAATTCGATTAAAGTGTTAAATAGTGGAAATGGATGTTTCATTGCTAGTGATTTGCTAGTTATTAGTTGTGGGCATTGTGGCCTCCCATGCATGTTTCAATTTTTAGTTTTTTTTTTTTTTTTTAATTTTCAGCATTTTGATGTTATGAGGAAGTCAAGAAGACCATTTTTAATAATCAATTGAAGTGAGTTTTGGAGCTTTTCCCAGTCACTTAGGAGCCAATTTAAATACTTTTTTTATGTACTTTGGAGTTAAAAGCATTGCTGGTCCATTTATGTTTATGCTTTTTTATAAGTTTTCATAATCAAAGGCAGGTCTAGTCTTGGGGCTCTTATTTTAGGTTGAGTTGTTATGTATAGTTCTTATTTGGTCTGCCTCGGTCAATCTTATATCTCGTTTCCTAATTAGGAATTTTTGTTTCCTTATAAGGTTTAGGAAAACCAATAGCCTAAACAAAGACATCTGTACATATTGGGGCAGGTACTTCTTGTTTTAGTTCTTTTAAAGGTTAGTTCTTGAGCCTCTTGTGGCAGGGTTACCCTCTTTAGGCTAAGTTCCAAGACTTCTTTGTCTGTTACATCACATTCATTTGGAAAGCATGATGTACTTATTATGTTCTTAACACTGGATGGATGTTTGTGGCATATAGCCTTACTAAAGGATTTGGTTGCAGGAATTGTATCATGAATTGCATGCCTTGGATAGATTTGAACAAGACTATAGACGTAAGCTTCAGGAAGAGGATAATTCAAATGCTGCTCAAAGAGGTAAGCTGGGTCCACCATCTGCCATTTACAAGTGTTTTTTGGTAGCATACGTCAATCTTCAAGTTTGAAACAGTTGCTTCCAATCTCTCTCTTATATGATTCCAGAGTGTGTAAAATTTTTTATTTTTGGTAACCCAGGGATCCTTTGCCCTTTCTTCATTCACTGAGTCCTTACACTGGGGCTTATGTCCGCACCTTACAAGTCCCAAGTGTAAAATATTTGAACCCAACTATGCATTAGGAAACAACTTGTCTTACCTTGTAATGCTTCCTGGGTCTAAGTTAATTTTGAAATGTTTCATGGCTCTTCTAAGAGCATGTTTGTTTGGGCTTCCCTACTGCCTAAAAGAGCCTTTTTAATGTTAAAAGTCCTTCTACCATTTTCTTGTGTCGTTTGGTTAACACCTAAGAAGAGCTTATGAGGGATTAAAAAAGTTGTATAATGTTTTTTTGGGAGACCGCCAAAATTCAGGTTTTTCAAAAGATCTCTCTTTGTTTTTTTTTTTTTTTTTAAATGTTTTGAAATGTCAAAGATACCCCATTTAATTTTAAAAGATTTATCTTATCCTTCCTTTATAACAAAACTCTTTTTTGGTGATTTAATCATAAGAAGTGCTTCTATATTTATCCAACCAAACAAGCAATAAATTTTTATTAAAAGCTCTATTTTTAGAAGCTCCATGATAGACCTCAATACATTTCATTTAGTCTAGGCGTCAAAAGAAGCTGAACAACTAGGTAGAATGGGGTGCATGGCAGGGGATTGAAAGGCATATTAAATTTCATACTCTGTGTACCTTATTTTCTCTGCAAATACACTGTTATTGTTCTTCTGTTTTGGGTGTCTACCACTCTACTCCAATAAGATCTGCTTCCACAAGCTCTACTTAAAGAAGCCAAACAAGCGGGCCCTAAATTCTGTTGTGCCAAGCAATTGATGTTCTGCAATAAAATTTTTTAATTTTTGATAAGAGTATCATTTGTTGAATTATTAGTGTCATTTCTTTTAATTTTGCTTCATCTTTGTAATGCCGTTTGCTGAAGTTCACATAGCGTTCCTTTTGTGGTCCAAACCAGCTTTTTGTCTCTAATTTAATTTTTAGCCTACGCAAGTCCAGGCCACAACACTTTTAAGATTTGGGATACTACCCAGTTGTAGTAATATCCCATCTTAAATTCTAAAAAATATGGAGGATGACTATGATTTAGCTCTCATTTCTTTATCATCTTTTTGAATATTATTATTTGAAGTAATTCTGTTTTATTTTATCCATATGTTTATTTGGCATTTAGGAGACAGCCTTGCAATCCTGAGAGCAGAGTTAAAGAGTCAAAAGAAGCACGTAAGAAGCTTGCAAAAGAAATCTCTTTGGTCTAGGATTTTGGAAGAGGTATATGAGAATACTTCTGTGTGTCTGTTTCGGCACATATTGGAAAGAATAAGTCCAGTTTAGCGTTTTAGATATTTTATAACCGAATATTATTGTTTATTTATTAATTTATTTATATATTTCCATTGCCAAGTCTATATTACTCCATATTCTACTGCATTTTTTCTAAATTCTCCTATAGATGTAACTTTTTTTTTTCCCTGCCAACCCTTTTTTAATCTCTGTGGCAAGTTTTGAATCTGAGAACTGAGCATCTATCTATCTTGTGAAGTTTATATATTCCTTTCTATTTTTCAGAAGACATTTCTAATATATTTGTCTTCACAGGTGATGGAGAAGCTTGTAGACATTGTCCATTTCTTGCATCTGGAGATTCATGAAGCCTTTGGTAGTGCTGGTGAGAACCATTAGCAGAATTGGGTTTCTGAAAATGTTGGAAGACATTCTTCTACTTTCAATTTATTCTTTTCCTGCTTGGTGACTGGAAGAGTGGATAAAATGGATATTTTGTGTGCTTCTTGTTTTTGTTTAGCTTATAGACCTTCCAAATGACTTTGTGATGAATGGGAAGAAGAAAATAATTAAGTGTACACTGTTAAGTGAACATGCAAGTGATAAATATATTCTAAAGAGAATACAACTAGAAAATCAGACAATTATGTGTTTGCAGTTCTTAGCCTAAGGAGGTTAAGGCTTAGTTGAGTAGTGAGTGAAAATCAGAAGATTTCTTGTGGGGGTTTCTTTTGAAGCCAACATAATTGTTTGCAGTTTTATAGATTCCGTACCCATGAGGTTCATGTTTTATGAATTGTAAGCAAACAACATATGACTTTAAGAATTGAAGCTTTCATGAAGCATTCAAGTTTTTCTTATTTTCAGTCTCGCTTTGTGCTGTGAATATATATTCTAGTCTGTTTCCAAGTTGAGCATCATTATAGTCCAAATAATTCTGATAACATATAACCACCATTTTTCCCCCCTACAGATAAGTCTACGTTCTTTATTTATTTATTTATTTTTTTCTATTTCTACATCATATTAACAACTATCTTAAACTATATGGGATCTTAAATACAGTATGACATTTTTATTCGGTTCACTAACTCTGGAATTTTGTGTGATGCTTTTCCAATTTGGCCTTGTAGATGGTGATAAACCAATCAGAGGTTCTCAAAACAGTCATAAGAAGTTGGGGGCTGCTGGTCTTGCCTTGCATTATGCAAATATTATTACTCAAATTGATACTCTAGTGAGTTTATGATTTAATGCACAATTATATTTTCTTTTACCTTCTCTTTTTTTTTTTTTTTTTGGCATTTTATGGTTTTTCTGTTAAGTCAGCATATGAGGTTGTATCTGCAGCTTATTCTGGTACTTTTCTTCGACGTGAGTGGTTAAAAGAATTGGAAGAGTTTTTTCACTGTAGGCTTGCAAAATGTCTTTTTATTTTGTCTTTCTTTTTGGCATATCCTATTGTGATAAACTGTTGTTATGTTATGTAATTTGAGGCCTAGCCAGATGGTTTAACCGTGTTGCAACTTTTAGGGTGGGCTGTACATACTTGAATTTTAAGGATTCCCATTTTCTAGACCTTCTTTAGGTTAAGTTTAAAGGTAATTGGAGAGCGAAATTTCTGTTGGTTTACCCCGATATGAATGGGACCTTTTATTGAACGACTTCAACGCATTTCTTCATTTAGAACTCATAAAAAAGAAGCCTTTCGGTGTATGATGCTCCAAATTCTTTGAGTTTATCTGTTCGTTAAAAAATTGTTCTACTTCGACCCTGGGCATTTCGGGTGGCAATCTTCTGATGTTGAATATCCTTTTATATACATTTTTTGGACTAACTTTTAAATAAACTAATCTTTTTATGTCAAGTGTTGCTTATGCTTCATGGTCATCATATTTAAGTTGAAGGCTAATAAATCAGTAAACAGAAGCCAAGTCTGATTGGTTTATCATGCTACTGTCTTGTTAATGATCTATTAGTTGTCCAGAAAATTACAGGACTTGTGATGAGCTGCAACTTTTTTCTTAGGTTCATAGAAGGGGGGTAGTCTTCATTTTCCTATTAGCATATCAGCATTAGCCTATGAAGCCAGCATATTTGGTAATTAATGATATAAAGTGTAAAAGGATTATTAGCTTATAACAAAGATGAAACAGTAACTTTCTTGGATTTTGGTATATGTAAGAACCTGCATTGCATTGAAAAGGAATCTGTGGTATGTGGTGACCCATTGATGATTCCTGATTGACTTGAGATCTCTTTAGTATTTCATTAGTGAAAATATTTGCTTTGGATACACCATGGCATGGCAGGGGGTACCATCTTCTGTATTTGCCAAGGGTTGGCCTATTATTAGGCTCTTAGATTTATGTGGGAGTGTCTAGAGATGGAAGCATGACTACATCTTTTCAAATTCCAAAAGATGCTTTTGATTATCTGTTCCTTTATTACATGTTATTAGATCTTGGGTGGAGTTACTTTTGAAACTTAAGTTTATTCAAGGGTAGGCACGGGGAATGTTGCACATATGCCCTTTCCCGATTTTACCTGCAAGGATAAATCTTATATATATATATATATATATATATATATATATATATATATATTATTGAGTAAATAAGTGGTTTATCTTTCTGTGAAGTAGAGAAAGCCAATCAGGGCATTTGCTAACGTTGAATGTAATCAGGTGTCTCGATCAAGTTCTGTTCCTCCAAATACAAGGGACGCGTTATACCAAGGGCTGCCTCCTAATATAAAGGCTGCATTGCGCGTCAGAGTACAGTCGTTCCAGGTTAAGGAAGAGGTATTTGTTTGATAATTTAACATTTGAAATATCAATTGATTTAATGTCATTACAGCCATTATTACATTTTTCTGTATGCACTGTTTAGTAATTTTCTCTTCATACGCTGTTTTTGCAGGTTACGGTCCCACAAATAAAGGCTGAAATGGAGAAAACTTTGCAGTGGCTTGTGCCTATTGCCACTAACACAACTAAGTAAGATTCTCAGCCCTGTAAACAGCTTCTTCTCTATATCTCCCTTTTTTTTCTTCTCCTCTGGGTTTTGTTTATCTGTGGTACCTGACTTTGTAGTTTCATCCTTGAGAAGCTAGCAGTCAAATCTATTTTTGTATTTAGGTGTAATGACTGGTATATATCAAGGGAACTGTGGTGTAGTTGCTTGGGAAATTGATTTTGCAGTGAATGAGGCTTTTGTTCTTCCAAGTTTGTTTTCCTATTTCTTATCCATACGTTTTCTTTTCGCAATTTGGTCCAGGGCTCATCATGGATTTGGATGGGTTGGAGAATGGGCAAACACAGGGTAAAGTTATGAACATAATTCAGCCTTTTTTTTTTTCCTAAAAAAAAAAAGTTTTATACAAACATTAATTTTGCTAAGCTTATCTCTTTGAAATTGTTCAGTTCTGAGGTGAATCGGAGACCTACTGGCCAGACTGACTTACTAAGGATTGAAACACTACATCATGCGGATAAAGAGAAAACGGAAGCTTATATTCTTGACCTGGTTGTGTGGCTTCACCATCTTGTAAGCCAAGTAAGGGCTAGCAATGGTGGAATAAGATCTCCTGTTAAATCCCCAATCCGGTCTCCCAACCAGAAGGCAATACAAGTACCTACAAACAAGCCCCACCCACCATCACCCACGTTGACAGTTGAAGATCAAGAAATGCTTCGAGATGTAAGTAAAAGGAAAAAGACGCCGGGAATAAGTAAGAGTCAGGAGTTTGACACTGCCAAAACCAGGTTAAGCAAGCACCATAGGTTGACCAAAAGTAATAGCCACTCCCCAACGAGTGAAACCAAGAAAGACCCTTTTCCCATTCGAAGGCCTTCTTCAGTTCCTGTCATTGATTTCGATTTAGATCGCCACAAAGCCTTGGATGTCATCGATCGAGTGGACACAATTCGAAGTTTTTAACCGTATGCAGCTAACGCTGCATCCGCCAAAGAAAGTGGGCCTTGTGGCCGCGCAAGGACGGTTATTCTGCTGCAATTTTCCATGTTGGCTTGGCTCTTAGTTTGTGTTGAGATGATTATATGAGTAAGCAGATGATAAGTGGATATGTGTCATTAGTTTTCTGAATGTGGAAATTTAAGGTGAGAATTGGAATTGTTTTAAAGCTGGAATGAATGGAATGGAATGGTTATCAGGCTTTAGCTCAGTAGTTAGTTTTGTATGTACAGAATACTTGATAATAATCGAAAGCACCTTCTTCTTTTCTTCTTGTCAATGTGCCTTCCTGCAGTCCTGCTCCCACAATCTCTTCTCTTTTTTTATTTCCTCTTGAGTATACAAAAACATTTATTGTACTATAAATATCGAGCTTTTGTGAGTAGTTCAAAGATTAGGAAACCTTATGTATCCAACACTTTCATGGAAGATTAATGAAAAAGACTCAATTTTGAGTTCTACAGAACTTTATTTATTTACTTAATGGAGGGCTATTAACAGTGAAAAAGCTTTTTAACATTAGTTGATTTCAGTTTACGGATACGGATTGGTTTGAGTTGGATTTTTTTTAGTTTTAGATAACTTGCAATGCGCTAGTAATCAATAATTTGTTTTAAGTGTATAGTTTCATACGTTGCGTAAAAAAATTTAAGTCCAAATTTTATGTTTTAGGTTTGATTATTATAAACGATTAATACGAGTCTATTATGACTATAAATTTAATTTTCTTCCAGTAATATATCTGTGGTCTACCTTTTTTTAAAAAAATATATATATTATTTTAAAAGGGTATTTGAAAAATGTCATAAGTTAGAGGATTTTATTAAAATTTAATCAACTTTACAAAGAGGAGAATTTGATGTCATGACCCATCACGTGCTTGAAACATTTTGTCAGATACGATTAGACACTCTATACACCTTATTGGACATTGTTAGATGGTGACATCCGACACTTGACATGGTCTATTTGATATTATTGAATGTTAACAAGTGTGTCTGATATTAAGCAAAGGATCATGATATTAAAAATTTCAAACCCGCGTCAAATCTTAAATGCATTCCTTTGTTTTGATTTAGTCCCACAATTTTTTTCTATTTTAAATAGTTATAGATAATTAGAATTTAAAATAAAATTTTGCATTCAAGGTTTAAGTTGCCATATATATTTATATTTTCGATTTAGAATCAATTTATTTTCACAACCTATTCATAGTTTGAATTTTGTTTAGAACTAAACATTTTAAATTTTTAAAAAGAATTAGATTTTTTTGGTGGTATTTTTAATAATGTATAGATTTTTCTGATTTTTTATTTGGATGAAAAATTATAATGCTTAGATAATTTCATTTTTTTATTTTGTGATGTTTACAAAGAATGGAAAAAATTACAAAAAGTATTATCTTTTACAGATGTGGGATTTTGGATTTTTGGATAAGGATCTAGGAACAAACCTTTAACCGCATTAGTCCCCTTCAAACCAAAAGAAAATAATAATTAGTATAAATAAAAAAACCCACCCTAAAATTTAATTGAATTCCACTTAAGAGAATTAAATTTTAAAAGGGTTCAATATCTGTTGAAGACACGAGAAAATAATTAGGGGCCAAGCCACAACTAGTTTTATTAGGTAAGTTGTCTTGGATAAGAGAGAGCCAAGCCAAATATTTATAATTATTTTTTTATTCCTATATTTGTAGGATAATTTTACTCTTTATATTATTCTACGTTTATTTAAAGATGTGAGTCTTAAAAACAACTTATCACTCTAGAAGGGTCAAGACTCACATTGTTAATCAATGTGAGTATTACAGACTTAAATATTCAAGTTAAGTCTACACCTATAAGCTTGAGCTTTTAAGAAAATGGTAAACTTAATATGGTACAGAACCATAGTGATCCAATGGTCCAGGTTCGAATCTCTTCTATTTTATTTAATTAAAAAATAAAAAAGTTATTATTAAGCTCGATCAAGTGCACATGAAGAGGTGTATTAGAGACTTATATATGATAAATGTACGTAAAAACTTTACACGTGAGGGGACGTGTCAGAGACTTAACTTAACAGTGAGACAATGTTATCATTTGATGTTGGTTTTGAATGACTTGTCAAAAAGTTTTCTAGAAATATTTTTTCCCATCTAAAAAGAAATGGAACGTCAATAAATGTATAAATCTAGCCCGTCATATCAACTTTCAACACTTGATAAATTATCTTGTTCTAAAGATGGTAGAGGGAATTTACTATACTTCTCCACGTGGAAATGTTGACGCGGTATTGCTCGGTGCCACACAATTGAGATTCCGACAAGAAGTCAAAATGGATGAGGCCATACGAAGAACTCGCCAGTTGCCTCCATGCAACTCCATTATAAATTCTCATGCAAACTTCTCTCTGCTTCCCACACAAACAACCTAAGCTCAACCACATCAAAGACCAAATTTTGATTTTTGTATAATATGGAGAGTGATTAAGCGTAGAAGCCACATCCATTCTCGTTGAAGCTCCAGCAGCAGCCTCCGCTAGTGCCGCAATCCTCGCCGTTAACGAAGATCATTGCGGTGGCTTCAATTGCAGCTGTGGTGCAGTTCGGCTGGGTTCTGCAGCTCTCTTTACTCACCCCGTACGTTCAGCTCCACGGCATTCCACAAAAGTGGGCCTCACTCATCTGACTCTGTAGGCCAATCTCCCGCATGCTTGTGCAGCCCGTCGTTGGTTTCCGCAGCGACACATGCACCTCCCGCTTCGGCCGTTGTCGCCCTTTCATCGCTTCCGGAGCTTCCGTGGTTGCCATAGCTGTGTTTCTCATCTGCTATTCAGCTGATTTGGGACACCTTTCAGGGGATTTGGTTAAGAGAGATATCAGACCACGCGCTATTGCTCTCTTCGCTCTCGGTTTCTGGATCGTGGAAGTGGATAACAACACGTTACAAGGTCCATATAGAGCCCTTCTCGCCGATCTCTCCGGTTACAGTCATAAAAAGACTCGAACAGCGAACGCTTTCTTTTCCTTTTTCTTGGCGGTTGGTAAGGTTTTGGCTTCGCCGCCGGGTCCTACACTCATCTATACAAAGTGGTTTCTTTCACCAAATCCTTGCGATGTTTAAGGCCATGGTCGCCGAAGCAGGGAAACGGCACCGGAGAAGGTGAAGAGGTCGAGACTAACGAAGAAAAGGTAGCGGAATCAGGTAAGAAGGTGCCATTCTTCGGAGAAATCTTCAGTGCATTGGAAGGGCTAGAGAGGCCGATGTGGATTCTCCTCCTGGTGACCTTGCTCAACTGGATCGCGTGGTTTTCCCTCTTGCTGTTTGACGCGGACTGGATGGGGAGGGAGGTTTACGGCGGGAACTCGAGGGGCAATGAAGAGGAGCTGAAGATGTACAACAGCAGAATGAGAGCAGGAGCCATGGGGCTGATGCTGAACGCTGTCGTTTTGGGGCTGACCTCTGAGTGTGGAGTTCTTGGCCCGTTTAGTTGGGGGAGTGAAGAGGCTCTGGGAGATTGTCAATTTCCTTTTAGCTGTTTGCTTGGCCATGACTTTTCTCATCACCAAATTGGTTGAGTGGAATCGAAGGACGGTCACTGGAAGCGGCGACGACCCATGTCTTGCCACCGCCAACTGGTGTCAAAATCGGTGCTTTGGCTATCTTCACTGTGTTGGGCATTCCACAGGCCGTAAGTTTTCACATTCCTAATAAGTTTTCCATATTTTAATTTCTTTATTTTTAATTAATATTATTTATTATTCCGATCCAGTTGAGCAAGGTCACCAGGAGGAGTATCCACAGCGGCCTCTCTAACCCTTTCAATACACTAAAGATTTCTCCGAAGAATGGCACCTTCTTACCTGATTCCGCTACCTTTTCTTCGTTAGTCTCGACCTCTTCACCTTCTCCGGTGCCGTTTCCCTGCTCCGGCGACCAGGGCCTTAAACATCGCAAGGATTTGGTGAAAGAAACCACTTTGTATAGATGAGTGTAGGACCCGGTGGCGAAGCCAAAACCTTACCAACCGCCAAGAAAAAGGAAAAGAAAGCGTTCGCTTTTCGAGTCTCTTTATGACTGTAACCGGAGAGATCGGCGAGAAGGGCTCTATATGGACCTTGTAATGTGTTGTTATCCACGTCCACGATCCAGAAACCGAGAGCGAAGAGAGCAATAGCGCGTGGTCTGATATCTCTCTTAACCAAATCCCCGAAAAGGTGTCCCAAATCAGCTGAATAGCCGATGAGAAACACAGCTACGGCAACGACGGAAGCTCCGGAAGCGATGAAAGGGCGACAACGGCCGAAGCGGGAGGTGCATGTGTCGCTGTGGAAACCAACGACGGGCTGCACAAGCATGCCGGAGATTGGCCTACAGAGCCAGATAAGTGAGGCCCACTTTTGTGGAATGCCGAGGAGCTGAACGTATGGGGTGAGACGGTGAGTAAAGCGAGCTGCAGAACCCAGCCGAACTGCACCACAGCTGCAATTGAAGCCACCGCAATGATCTTCCTTAACGGCGAGGACTGCAGCACTAGCGGAGGCTGCTGCTGGAGCTTCAAAGAGGATGGCTGTGGCTTCTACGCTTGATCACTCTCCATATTTTACAAAAATCAAAATTTGGTCTTTTATGTGGTTGAGCTTAGGTTGCTTGTGTGGGAAGCAGAGATAAGTTTGCATGAGAATTTATAATGGAGTTGCATGGAGGCAACTGGCGAGTTCTTCCAATGGCTTTATCCATTTTGAATTGTTGTCGGAGTGTCACTAGTCACAAGCCTAGGAACAAAATAATTTATAATATAAGTAGGAGATATTCTTTCCTATTTGTGGCTCTAATATTCTACCTACGGATACGGAATAGGAATAAATGCCTTCTGGTCTCCACTTGTAATTATAAATGAATAAATTCTTATCCAATCCATATTTTACATGTGTTGGAATACACCATCAAAAACTTCACAGCTAGATTGTATGAAGCTGAAGACTATTACAACAAAGCAGCAGCAGAGCAGTCCAACAGCAAGCAGCAGTCAAACTACGAACGAATAAAGGAGGGAAAATTCAGTTATAAAATGGAAGGGAAGTCTGTTGTTTTTGTTATGTAATTTGGACGGAAAAGGTTTTAGTTGTTAGCTTGTTATGATTGGTTATCTGTTAGTTTGGTTAGCTATTAGTTTGTTACTAGTTAGTTGTTAGTTACCCGCTTCAATTTGTTGAACTGCAGTATAAAAACCTTCTTTGTACAGTTTTTTGAAATGATTGAATGAATCATATACATTTTCATCATTTTTCTCTCGAAACTTTATCTACAATTTTTCATTCTTAATCTTTGAGAATTCTGACATGGTATCAGAGCTTTGAAATCCTAAAAGCTTACGCGTTCTTCTTTGTTTGTTGATTTCTAAATCACCTGAATTGGTCTTTCTTGATCAATTAATTTTGGTGATTAAATTCTCTTACTTAAACTATCAATAAGATCAAGAAACCTGCATTACGATTCCTTGATTCAACTGGGCATGGCTTCCAACATCTCTATAGGCTCCACCAGCTCTACCACTACTACTATTGTCAATCCTTTAGACGATTCATCAATTCCTTTCTATTTCCATCCAAGTGACAATCCAAGTGCACTTTTAGTTTCAAAGATCTTTGATGGGAGCAATTATACAACTTGGAGCAAGACCATCACTTTGGCTCTTATTGTCAAGAACAAGGTGGCTTTTGTTGATGGCACAATTAAAGCTCCTATAGATACTCAATCAGTTCTCTATATGGCATGGCTATGAGCAAATAACCTGGTATTATCCTGGATGTTGAATTCTATCACTAAGGAAATTAGAAATAGCTTGCTATATGTCACATCCTCTGCTGATTTATGAAATGAATTAAGAACTAGATACCTTAAGAATGATAGGCCAAGAGTGTTTCATTTAGAAAAAACTTTAAGTTGCATGAGTCAAGGTACCTCATCTATTATTGAATATTTCAGTGCTTTCAAGGCACTATGGGATGAATATTTTAGCGACAGGCCACTACCAACCTGCACTTGTGAATTGTTCACTTTCTTGAATAATAGACAACAGGCAGACTATGTTCTTAAGTTTTTGGTTGGGCTAAATGACTCATATTCTGCCATACGAAGTTAGCTACTTTTCACTATGCCAGTACCTAATATGTTCAAGGTGTTTTCCTTGTTAAGACAGGAGGAAAGTCAAAGGTCACTTACTAATTCCACACACATGAAATTCAGGCTCTTATGATCCGACAGGGTGCAAAACCTTCAGGTTTTTCCAAGGATAAGTCCAAGAAGTCTTCTCTGACTTATACACATTGTGGGTACAATGGTCATACAATTGAGAAATGCTTCCAGTTGCATGCCTACCCCCCTGGTTGGACTAGTCCTAGAGGAAAAAGGAATAATTACTCATCTGCTAATGCTGCAGTTTCATCTTGTGCTCCTGTTATAGCCTCTGGGGAAATCACTACAGGCAATGGCCCTGAACAACACAAGAATGGCACTTTGCAGCAATCACAGCAACAACAATTTACATTTACTGTTGAGGGGTTCTAATGCCTGCTGGCACTTGCAAATTCTCCCCAGTTGCAGTCAAGTTTTATTTAAAACACTACTCCAATAAACAATACTAGCTTAGCAGATAATCTTATTTCTTCACTGCCTCATTTTTCTTATAAGAGCCTCACTTGTGACTCCAAATTTTCTATCTTGGCAACAACAAAAACTTACTTAGATTAGAAAGCTAATCATGCCTAAATTATAGAAATTGGTGCAACATATCATATATTTTGTTCACCCTTTTGTATTCCTCTCCACCTCAACCTATTGTTACTCCTATATACTTACCTAATGGTCATACTACTTTTGCTATTTATACAGGGACTATATGTTTATTTGATGAACTTTCTTTACCTAACATGCTGCATATACCATTTTTTACATTCAATCTCTTATCTGTGTCCAGATTAACCCAATGCTCTAACATCTTTCATTTTCTACTTCACAATACCTATTACAAGACCTATCTAGGTAGAGGACGATTGAGATTGCATATGAAAGGCAAGTTCTTTTGAACCTATTACTTGTCAAACTAATGATTGTCATAATTCTAAGCTCTTCCTTTTGCCAACACTATACAATCTTTGATAGATTTGTGGCATCATAGACTAGGAAATATGTCTAGTTCTAGATTACCTTTTCTTAAGCAGCTAGAGCCTTCCATTTCTTTCCATATATATATGATGTTTGTGATGTATGCCCATTGGCTTAAAAAAAACGGTACCTTTTCCTGTATCTTTAACCACTTATAATATAAATTTTTCCTTAATCTATTGTGATATCTGGGGTCCTTTTGCAACCATTTTTTTTCTGGTTTCAAGTATTTTTTTTAACAATTGTGGATGACTATTCAAGATGTATTTGGGTGTATTTACTCAAAGCTAAATCTAAAGCTTCATCCCTCCTTAAAGCTTTTTGTCTTATGACACTTACACAATTTAAACTTCCTGTTAAAGCCATCAGACAAATAACGGTCTTCAGTTTCATCTACTTGATTTTTATGCCACCCATAGGATCTTACACCACAGAACATGTGTAGAAACTCCTCAACAAAATGATGTTGTCGAAAGAAAACTTCAACACCTTTTAACTACTGCCCAAGCTCTGCTGTTTGAATCCTATTTACCTCTTTCTTTCTGGAGTGATTTTATCCTCACAGCAACCCACATAATCAATAGACTACCTATACTATTACTTGGAAATAAAACCCCATGTGAGCTTCTCTGTCATAAGCCTCCTAATCTTTCCTATCTTAAAAGTGTTTGGATGCCTTTGTTTTACATCTACCTTACAAAATCATAAACACAAGTTTGTCCCCAGAGCAATTAAATGTGTTTTTCTTGGCTACCAATTGATATCAAAGTGTGTAAATTGTTGAATTTGGCAACCAATAAGACATTTATCTCTAGGAATGTCATTTTTCATAAAACCTCTTTTCCCTTTGCCAATTTTACACCACCAACTCATACCTCAACACCACAAATACCTTTATTTCCCTTCACACCTTTCTCTGAGTCTATCCCAAAATCAGCTACCCAATATTCTCAAGCTTTTACTAATGTCCAATACTTCAATTCCTTGCCTATAGCTACACAATCCCCTTCATTTTCTATACTAGATACTAGACAGCCTACCTCACCTACTCACTCCCCACAAATTCTAAACCTTTTTATCCAAAAAAATCAACGTGAGTCACAAACAAACCTTTTTATCTGCAAGATTACTACTATAGCCTTGTTTCTTCATCTTTAGCTCCTGAATCTCTTCTCGTTGGTAGTCTTTCCTCTGCAGGTATTACCTATCCTATTACTTCTTTTCTTTCCTCTAATAAATTGTCCCTTTCTCATAAACACTTCACAGCTACAATCTCTACTACATTTGAACTAAAAACCTATAAAGAAGCTATCAAATATCCTGTCTAGCAGGCTAAAATGCAAAAGGAAATAGAGGCCCTGCAACTCAATCACACCTGGATAATTGTTTCTCTTCCTCCTGGTAAGCATCATATTGGCTGTAAATGAGTGTATAAAATTAAGTATAAAGCAGATGGTACTATAGAAAGGCATAAAGCCAAGTTAGCTGCCGAATGATATACTCAATAGGAGCCTAGATTTTTTTGACATATTTTCTCCAGTTACCAAGATAACCTTTACAAGATTGTTACTTGCTGTTACTACCATTCATAATTGGCATTTTCATCAATTGGATGTGAACAATGCATTCCTTCATAGTGACTTGGATGAAGAAGTATACATGGAACCACCACCTACCTTTCCTGTCTTTGTTCCATTTTCAATTTCCAAACTCTTAAGAGATTATAGGGTCTAAAGCAAGCCTCCAGACTGTGGTTTACAAAATTATCTAATGCTTTACTATAATATAGTTTTCTTCAAGAAAATTCTGATTGTTCTCTTTTTATTAAAAGATCGGTTACCTACTTTATGGCTTTGCTTGTATATGTTGATGATATCTTACTTGCCAGTGATAGTCTTTAAGCCATTGAATCTCTAAAAACTTTTCTACTTGCTCAGTTTACCATTAAAGATTTAGGCTACAAATTTTTCCTTAGGATAGAAGTGGCAAGATCAAGTAGTGGCATCTCAATCTGTCAACGTAAATATGCTTTAGACATATTGCAAGATATTGGCCATTTGAGCTACAAACCTAATGCTTTTCCTATGGATCCTAACATCAAACTTACCTCTCCTGATTCTGATTTTTATGCAGACCCTTCAGCTTACAGAAGATTGATTAGAAGACTTCTTTATCTCACTATTACATGCCTAGACTTAGCCTACTCAGTCTAGGTTCTTAGTTAATTCCTTGCACAACCAACAAATAATCATCATCAAGTAGCAGTCTGGGTACTGAGATACTTGAAAGCAACTCCAGGCTCAAGCCTCTTTTTCCCTGTTTCTTTATAGCTGTATCTCAAGGCCTTCTCTAACAGTGATTGTCCCAGTTGCATTGCTACAAGGAAATCAGTCACAGGTTTTTCCATATTTCTTGGAGATTCTCTTATCTACTGAAAATCCAAGAACCAACTAACTATTAGTCGATCATCTGCAGAGGCTGAATATAGAACCTTTGCCACTATAACTTGTGAAATACAATGGCTGATTTATCTTTGAATGACCTTCAAATCACCCATTCTCATCCTGCTCTTCTCAACATTGACAGCAAGTCAGCATTAGCTATTGCCACCAATCTTGTACAACATAAACGTACAAAACACATACGGCTAGACTGTTATCTTGTGTGAGAAAAGCTCCAACAGAATCTTATTAAGCTTTTTCATGTTCTCTCCAGACTCCAGCTTGTTGATATCTTTACTAAACCTTTATGCAACTTGCTTTTTCATCACATTCTCTGCAAGATGAACATTTTGAATATCCATGTTCATCTTGAGAGGGTTGTTGGAATGCACCATCAACACCTTCACAACTAGATTGTCTAGAACTGAAGATTATCACAACAAAGAAGTAAAGCAGTTCAGCAGCAAGCAGTAGTTAAGCTACAAATGAATAAAGGAGGGAAAATTCAATTATAAAAAAATAGGGGAAGTCTGTTATTTTTGTTATGTAATTTGGAGGGAAAAAAGGTTGGTTAGTTGTTAGCTTGTTATGATTGGTTATCTGCTAGTTTGGTTAGCTATTAGTTTGTTACGATTAATTGGTTATTAGTTACCAACTGCAATTTGTTAAACTGTAGTATAAAAACCTTCTTTGTACATTTTTTTTTTTGAAATGATTGAATGAATCATATACATTTTCATAATTTTTCTCTCTACTCTTTCTCTACAATTTTTCATTCTTATTCTTGAGAATTCTAACAACATGTGATGTTAGAATAACTTACATACTCTTAGTGTTAATTTATACACAATATCATCCTATGAATGGTTTTGGAATAATTGATTGGCTTGTGTAATTAATTTATCAATGATCATATGCTAATTTCAATACGATAGTGCTTACAATTAGGGATTAATTATTAATAGGAATATTTGAAAGGTATATATGCTATAAATAATTGATTGAATAATTAGGAATGCATAAAAATAAAACTTTTCATCTAACTCTAGATAGTGCACATTATGTAGAGGGAAAAAGAAGATATTTAGAATATATATATATATATATATTGGGACTTAGTTTTAGATATCAACTACCTATCATTCATCTAAGTTTAATCTATTGGTTAAAAAGAAAGTTGAAAAATATACCAATACAATCACTCACATTCAATTATCCCCAACATTTAGTTCTCTTTCTACCCAAATACAATCAATGCAACTTCTTCTTCTTCTTCGCCTACCATTTGCTATCTTTCTACCTAAATATGGATTGTAAACAAGGGAAAATTAGTTTACCTAAATTTGTATACAAGGCTTTTCTCTACCAATTACCCTTTGTTTACTATTAAATATCTGAGCGGACGGTTGCCATTGAAGCGTTCATTCCATTATTCTCTGCAAGAAGTTTTTCATGATCTTTGTTTATTTCTTTTTTTTTTTCTCTCTTTTGTAGTTACAACGGCTCTAGATTTAATTACCAGAAATTTCTCTTCCTTTGATGAATCCTATTCCTGAGTTTACTAATTGATGTTGGAAACAAAATTAAAATTTTTGAATTCAAAGCAAAGAGTAGGCGTCTGAAAAGCAAGGGAAATTGCTTTTTTGTTTGATTGTTGTTATGCTATTTTTAGGTAGAAAGAGAGAGGAAAGTTCACAATAGGCAGAGGATATAGCAAATGGTAGACAAAGAAGAAGAGGAAGAAGAAGAAGTTGCGTTGATTGCATTTAGGTAGAAAGAGAGTTGAATGTTGGGGATAATTGAGTGTGAGTGATTATAGTGATATATTTTTTCGACTTCATTTTGAACCATTAGATTACATAAAGGGTAGGTAGTTGATGTCTAAAATTAAGTCAAAAAATTAAATCTCAATATATATATATATATATTATTGAAGAATGTGCACGGATTGTCTGAGCTCTTTGTTTGCTTAATTATCATGAATGAGATGAAACTTAATATTCGTATTTGGGCATGTCAACAACCATTTCCATGTTAACCTGACCTACATATGAAGCATCCATCCATCAGACATGATGAAGACTTTTCTAGATGCCATTCCCTTCCCTGTGAAAATGAGTTTAATTATAAGAACAAGAAACTGGTCATGACATTGAAAATTTTCAAAAACGCAACAAATCTTAAATTTATTCCTCTGTTTTGGTTTACTATTGCAATTTTTTCTATTATAAATAGTTATAGATAATTAGAATTTAAAATAAAATTTTGCATTCAAGGTTTAATTTACCATAAATAATTATATTTTTTATTTAGAATCAATTTATATCCACAACTTATTCATAGTCCGAATTTTGTTTAGAACCAAATATTTTAAAATAGGATAATATCAAATAGTACCCTTGTGTTTTGGTCTAATATCAAGTAGAAAGCAAGTTTATCATTAAGGAAAAAAATTTCAGTAGGGGCAAATATGTATTTTTAAGAATTAAAATAAACAGTTGATTAAAAAAAGCAAACCTTAGGGGTCTAATTGATGAAAATGATAAACTTATTTTTTGTTTGAGATTAGGCCAAAACACAA
>JANLJB010001261.1:22789-49871 GCA_026212285.1 Bursera cuneata | reverse complement strand
ACAAATCAAAATCATCTTGGCTTCTGATGAGGCTGAGACGAACAAAGCGAGCGTCAGCACTAAACGCTTCACCTTTACGGCCAATAATTTTAGCAGCTTTGAGCACTGCATAGCAATCTTTATCTTCCTCCATCTCACATTTCAACCATGCATAAGCTGCCATATGTTAATTGTATAAAGGAGCTGTTAAAATGGAAACTTTGGAATTAAAATCATTAACTTGCAACAAGTTCAATGCTACCAAGGTTTATGTTTAATTAAGAGAATCAGTTAATTACAATTACCCGGTGAAGGTGCTTTGACTCTCTGGAAGAAGGTGCAGTACTCAGGTGCAATTTCCTGGAGAGAAAATCGCTTTGACAATGATATGATGTTGCTCAACTTTTCCCAGCGGTTCTTCATTTTCTTGTATCCGAATTCAAATATTTCCCTTCCTCTCCCTTCTAACGCTACTTTCAGAAGCTTCAGAGCTCTTAACTGACTGTCCCGAGAAACTCCCATGCTATTTACACTCATGTGGTTCGTCATCCTTTGATAAACAGCTTCATCTTTTACCACTGCCCACCTGTTTATATATTTAAGGCATCCCATTAAGTATAATATTAACAGTACAAATTTTCACTTTTCTAGATTTACTTTTGGAATTCACATGATTATTATTATTTTTTCTTTTTTAACTCTTAGGTTTATAACTAATTTGTCAAAGTTTAAATGAATGATATTTATATAAATTTTAATAAAAATTTCGAAAGGATGAAAGACACGTTTGTCAAAGTCTATCTGGTTCGTGCAAGTGTCTTACATGAAAGATGGAAGACTAATAGTATTGTTCATGGCTTTCCAACTAAAGAAGTGATGGGGTTTGATAAATATTACCCGAACCTGGAGCCGGCATGACCAGTTAGCTTAGAGATTGTAAAAATCATGAGATCTTCATTTGCAGGACCTGGAATTGGAGCAAAATGAGGCCAATAATATGCATGATCATAGATTGCTTTGGCATATGGACCATGAAGAATTTCCTTATTCATCCGTCCATCAGGATTGTTTGGTGCAGTTACAAACTCAACAATATTCATCCCAAAATCAGAGCTATTCCTCCATAAAGATGCATCTCCATAAAACGTATAATCCACTGATTGGAAATAGTCTGTTTGTAGTTGATAAAGCTGGAAAAGGATATTAATTTCAGCATTATATACAACATAGTAAAATTAATGAGAATTGGCAGCAGCTGTTAACATTCAGTGCAAAGTGCAAACCTGGTAATAGGGGATGGTAGCTACAACTCTTGCAGGTAAGGAAGAGTTGTCAGGGGAAAGGGCATGAACTGCAGCATTGAGGAGTTGGGTTGATCCAGCACCAAAAATAATGAATCTCTTCTCTGTCACTGCATTTCCAACAATGGCATGGAGTTTTCGGAGTTGCCTGTCAAGTTCTTGAGAAATGAAAGAGCTATCTGGGTATGAATAGCCCATTCTATGCCACCCTGCTACTACAATTGCACTACTAGCTGCATTTTGCATCCAAAATGGCTCCAAGAACAATGGATCACCACTGCCAATAAACAAAAAGATGTTAGTCACAAAATTGTAAAATAAAAAATAATTAATGATGTTGATAATCACATTTACAACGATAGTGAAAAACCACAGACATAGAAGAATAAGAATTCACTTTTAATCTCATTACTTGAGAATTGCTCTACCCACAACTTGTAATCATTGTAACCAATCTCTTTTGTGTATACTCAATCTCGAAAAAAAAAAAAAAATCATCTCCTAGTTTGAAACTTGGAGCTTTGATACTACTTGTAAGAAAATTATATAGAAACATACTACTATCAAGATTGTTAATAACTCAATAATACAAAGAGATACAATATTTAACGTGGTTTGGCTTCAATTGCTTACATCCATGGATAAAGAGATAAAGCTACTAAATCATAAATATATAAGAGTACAAGAGATAGCACACCTAACTAATACTCTACCTGATACCTAACATATTAACACCTGAAAGGTAGCCCGATGCCTAATATCATTCAGCTTAAAAGTATTTTATCTGATGTCTAATATAATCAAATAACCTACTTAATGTCAGTGTTGACCCAAATCTCTTTCATGTCTCTTCCCGAAACTCTACAAGGATGTTTAACTGTTATGTCTAGTCTCTTTCTGATAATTAGATTTGATTTTCAACCCATATATTTATATGCCTATACTGGTTCCTAGTAGGAATATGACTCCTATTTATTATACAACTTTATTTTTCTATTACTTCTATTAATCATATTTCTTATAGAAGACAATTTGAATAAGAATTCGAGTCATAATCTAACAATATAAATTAGAGAAAATTTCAATTGTATACTTAAAAGATAGTTTTTAGGATGTCTATATTACTAACCCATTGAAAGTCATTAGATTAATATGTTCAATACTGAATTTTATGAATCTAATAACAATCAAAATTATTATATTATTCTTTAGAAAAATATTATGAACTTAAGAAATACTTTTTCTTTTAAAACTCACTAATAATATTTAAAACAAATTCGTATGTTAAAATTCTCTTGGGAAATTATAACAAATAGTCTAAATTTTGAGGGCATTTTAAAAAATAACCACTCTTTCACTTTTCTTTAATTTACCTAACCACTCACATGTAACATTACTTAATTGCTCTTCCCTCCCTCAACCTTCGAAATTTCTCTTAACCTAAAATATAACTTACACTCCCTCTATCATTGGCGACAGTGAAGACGAACCTATGATGAATGGTTCTTTGAACACCAACATACTATTCTAAAAGGTAAATCGTTTGTTTTCTTTATTCTGGTTGAAATGAGTATTTTTTTTAATTTAAGATTTGAGTTATGTGGTTTGGAATTTATTGTTTAAATATATTTTGGAGTATTTTGAATGATCTATTAGAGTACTTGGAGTCGTTTAGATGAATTTTTTAGTTGGAAAGTGTTGAAATAGTGTTGGAAATACCAGGAGGTGCCACAAATGGTAATTGGAATTCGGACCGTTGAACCGTCAAAGGTCCAATGGCCCAATAGTTTCTCAAAGTCGTGTACTTGAAATCTTGTAATTTGATTAGTCTTTTACTTAGGATATAAAACCGTAATACACATCATAAAAAAAATTATAGCTTAGTTGGTTAGAGCACTGCTTTAGTAAGTGAGACATCTTGAGTTCTCAACTCTTCCAATGAAAGCAAAATGTTTCATTTTGCATTTTCACATTCGGTCCATAATGGTTTGGCCGTTGGACCGACGGTCTGTATTCTAGTTAAGATTTTCGACAACTCCTGGTTTTTCTAGCGATGATTTCAACACTTTTAACTCAAAAAATTTATCTAAACTTCTCCAAATACTCCAATAGATAATTCAAACTACTCCATAGCATCATCAAACAACAAATTCCAAACCACATAACTCAAATCTTAAATAATAAAAAATATTGATTTCAACCAAAATAAGAAAAATAGATGATTTACCTTCTTGAATAGTTTGCTAGCATTTGTTTACACTAGGTTTGTCTTCACCATCGATAGTGATAGATGGAGTGTGGGTTATATTTTGAGTTGAGAGAGAATTTGAAGGTTGAGGGAGGGAAGGGCAATTTAGTCATATTACCTANTAAGTGGTTAGGTAAATTATAGAAAAATGAATGAGTGGTTATGTTTCGAAACCCCCAAAATTTAAGCTATTTGTTATAATTTTCCAATTCTCTTTGACCCACCTAATAGAAATAATATGCATCACCAAATTCTTGATCATTAAAGATTATATTGCATGGTATAATTTTGAATTTCATTCTCTTCCACACGAAAACAAAACAAAAGATTTCTTCCTATGCATATAAAGATTTATTCAAATGCACCATTTATGTGTAAACCACATGTAACATAAACATTTTGAATGCGACAAAAAGGTATTGTTTAAGGCCAATCATAAACCGAATACATTCTAAGGACATGTTCGGGACAAGTACTTCACGGGCCTACAGGTAGGAAAAATTTCAAACTGCATGAATATGATATGTGTATGTCGTTGCCTTGATAAATATTCTTTAATCAAGTGGGTTTTAAAGTGATAGCTCGCGAAAAGGAGAGGTGGAGAGATTTTTGGATATAAAAATACAATAAAATAAAATATTACTTTGTGANAATGAGAAACAAAATGTCATAAAAGGGGCAGCTTACGAAGCTATTGTGCGGTATGTAACCAAAAACAAAAAAAAAAAAAACCACCACGTTTATTTCAAAAATAAAAATAAATTATAATTAGGGTTTTAGTTAATTGAAGTTAATCTTTGGTTTCATATATCATATCTATAGTAATAAATTTTGAATTTAGATGAGATAAATAAATAAATAAAATGAAAATGTGATCTGGAAATAAGAAATTTTTAAAAAAGATCACCCCAACATTTAGTATCTTATTTGAGCTCTTCCATGCCTATTTGTGATTGGAGTCTCTTCGTATTACTTTTAAACAAGGCAAAGAAGACAAGAGAGTGAAAGTATAAGTGTGCCATGTGCATGTTTTTGGTAAAAGAAAGAGAAGGGAGGAAGAGAGAGGTAGTATGTACCCATCCACAAAAATCCCATCCAAGTAAGCTCGTCCATGGCCAGAACATGAGATGGCTGCCACAGCCTCAGCTTCTCTTGCTGCTATGCTGCTCCAACTCAGATCCCACTCACTGCCCACATACAAATATGCAATCAAGAAGATATTAAGAATCAGAGAAGACACTAAAGACAGCACAAGGTTGGAGCTTTTGATGATCTTGGCCATGCTTAGCTTTCCTAGGCTGGCTGGCCCCCTTGCTAGCTATCAGGAGAGCCGCCCCGTTTGTTCTGTTTAAGAGCAACAGGACAAAACTGATCAATAGTGTATTGGCCGACGCAAAGGGCCATTACGTCGTATTCAAGATTTTAATATCAAGAAAAATGTGATTTCAGAGACTCAGACTAACAGTACGACATGCTTAAATAATGTCATGGCTTACGAATGTGACGTGGACTTTTCATGTGGCAACTTCCATACAACAACTAAAATTTAATTTTACTTCTTATAAATATCTTCGAAACCCCAGAGGTTCAGTCAAAACACCACTCAACACTTGAAAGTTATCGAATATATCCCTTATCAACAGACTACACATAAAAATGTCTTATGTTACCCATTATTAATATTGACTTTTAAGTTTTACCGAGATTCTAATGATTATGAGTTGAAGCATAAAATTAATTATTTATGTCAACAAATGCCCCTTAAAATAAATCTTTAAGATAAATTTTGAAAAAAGTCTATTAATTTACGGAAGTAATTTAAAAATGATCATATATTTAATAAATTTAAATATCATGACCACAATCTAACGTATCGATAATATTTTTTTTGTTATCGAACATTAAAGATTGACAAATTGATAGTCTAATGAGAACTGTCGAACATTACAGATCGAAATAAAAAAAGAAAGTTTTTCAAATTATAGTCATAATATTTGAATTTTCTATCACGTGATCATTTAAAAAGCCCCTTAACTTTGATCTTTTAAATTAACCAGTTAATCACTAGCATATACTTCCTTCCTTTTGTAGTGTTGGCTTTATTTGTTATGTAATATTCTTATTAAGTTAATATCTCAAAATAGTATTTATGATTCAATCTGTCTATGTATAATTCTCTGCAATAGTATTTAATTAGGGTACTCTCTAAAAGTAATTTCCACGGGATTGAAAAAATGGTAGCGGCTACATTTGGTAATTTTTGAAATATTTCATGCGACACGAGCTTGTTATTTAACTTAAAGGGGTGTAAAAAAATATCCATTTTCAAAGGGACTAAATTGTAATATCGTTTATAGACAAATTGAAAAATTTGTCTGCTTTCTAATGTTTCGAGTCAGTATTAATTATTAATTAAGGTCAATTTACGTAAGCATCGGAATTGTATGTGAAAAGACAGAAAGTCGTGCAAGGAGAAGGGAAACGGAAGGAGAAGACAAACCCAACACGCTCTGAATCTTAATAAAATCAACCGCACGTGGTGGGGAGGGGTGGGACCTAGAGATAGCTTAGTTTAGTTGATTCGAGTTGAGGTAATAATAATGGGGGTTCTCGTGTGGCCAACGTTAACCTCAGCCTCAGTTGCATGTGTTGCGGCGTTTCGATGCCTGGGCTGTTTTCTTTCTCTTCTGTTCTGTTCTTGTTTGGTTCGCTTTTGTTTCGCTTCTCCTTTGATACGCTTTTCCCGGAAAATTTGTTCTCCTCTTTTGGATCCTTATTATTTCCCTATTTTTCACTATCCTATTTTTTTCCAAAAAAATAGGATAGTTTAGTTATCATTTTATTTTTTTAAAAAGCAATTAATTCAATCTTTATTAATAAAAATATTAAAATAAAAGAACAAGCAAGAAAACCCACAACACACAAGCATCCAAGCAATGCGACCAGATCCTGGGTGGGATCATGTGAAATTGTTGAAACCGTTTGATCACCGTCCTCTTCTCTTTGGTTTTTTTTTTTTTCTTTAATAAGATATTTACTTTCCCAAAAATACTTCGAAAACAATCAATATCCATTTTTATCTAAAACTAATACTGAACCTCAAAATATGACCCCAAGATAACTTCTGTCATCCTTAATAGTTAAAGTGTAAAAGTATCATTTGAGAAAAATCATCTCTTATTTTAATGGTAATAACAATACTCTTTCTATCTTTTTCTCCATCAAAGCCGAAGCAAGAGAAAAATCTGGAGATCAAAGGAGAAGAAAGGTAAAAATAGTATTCTATATGAAATTAATAATTTTTTAACAGAACTTAAGTTTTGGGGGTTTAATATTAGTTTTAGATAAAAAGTGATATTGATTGTTTTTTAACCTATTCTTTGGGGGAGTTAAAAGTGAATATCTATTTTCAATATTATTTAGAAAATTTAGGTACTTGCACCTACATCAATGTTCATGTTCCCTAAATATAAGCTCTTCTTAATTAATATATTTAAATATATATTTTCAAAAATTGCTCTTTATACAAGAAAAGGGGGAACAAGAGTTTTTCCCGAAGCATTCAATTCATTGTCTTTTATTTATTTATTTTACGTTGTTTTCAGTTCCCAGTTTCCACTAAGTATGCCATGGTTTCTACCCAGAACACAAACATAAATAAACAAATGCTAGAGTTTACTTGTAGCTTTTAAAATTACAAGAAACCAAATTGTTTTGTAATATTGAAAGATCCAAGTCACGGGAAATAGGGCACGCTACATGCAACAACTACTGCGTAACCGAAATTTAATTCCTCTGCATATATTATTGTCTTCTCTTTTTTACATTTTCTTCTTGTATTACTTTCTTCTTATATAATTATTTCACCAACGTTTCACATTTTGATTCATAATAATATTTCTGCCCTGTCAACAACTTTAAACTCACAAAACAATAACGAATGATCCCATTATTCATTTTATTATTTGTAAATGTATGAGAGGGAAATCTCATTTTCTGAGTCAAGAGGAAGATTCAATAATTGAACATATTATATACTTCATTCTTATTCCATAATATTATCTAATCAATATATTTAACAAGATACTGATCTAGGTTAGTATATTGGAGTACTTGTAATATAAGGATATGTAACATTACCACGTCGTCGTGGATGAATATTCTCATATGTAACATTACCTTGCATTGCATTCAATGGGGGATGGCTATGGAGTTTGTTCAAAGCATTACATATACTGTGTAATAGTAATTAATTATTGAGTAATACTATAGGTATAAAGTCTGTATCCCAACTAATGTGACATCATATGAGTAGTAAGGTGAATACATGAAAATCAAAATGATAAATATTGATAAATTTATCTTATCACTCATATAATGTCACATCAAAGTTAGAATATAAAGTTACCATATAAATTTTATACCCATAATATTAGTGTTAATCATTTAGGACTATCACTCGTAGCCTTGCAAAAATTAGAAATATTAACAAAGCTGAATCTGGACACTTCTCCTCTCTCCATACCATTCATTCAACTTCAACTAACATCGATCTATATATGCCCATGTGCCCACGTTATGCACGTTAATGTCTTCTCTTCGTGCATTTACATTTGACGCGTAGTTTACAAGCATATATAGACTCACCCATCATGTTCATAAACGAAAAAGCAAAATACTAAATAGATTTATATTCATATCAAAGTGCCCAAATTAATACGATAAGATATGTCTAATAAATGCTTGAAAAAGCACACATTAATAGCTATCTTGAAGATCTAGAGGAATTAAGGATGAATATAACAAAAGGACTATATATTTGATGTCTATCTTGACTTACTTACCAGGAATTTTGAAATCCTATTACTATTATTTTATTTTTCAGTTACCTATTATCATGTATTTGAGTCCATACTATATTTATTTTTGTTATCTTAATGTCCTTATTTATTTTTAATTTATAATAACAATATGTTTATTAGAAAATAAATTTCAAAGGAAATATTTAATTGATATTTTTTATAAGATCAAGAAGGCCTAATAAGTTGATGGACAATTAGTTTAAAATTTGATTGAGTCAGACTACTTAGCTTATAGAATATCATTGAAATGGAGTTATGCATTAGCTTAGGAGAAAAAAGGGTAGGAGGATCAGTGAGAATTGGGATACCTGATTTTTAAATATTATGAAAAGAAATTCATTCGAAAAAAATTAAAACCATAGAAAAACAAGTTTTAGAATTTCGGCTTTTAAACCTTTGAGCAAACTTATCATCTCTTATTGATTTTTAGGGGACCGAAGCCACTTTAAACATGCATAAAAAAGAACCTCATGCTTTCGCGAAGATGCAAAACCTGAGGTTCTCCAATGTCTACATATCAGGATACCTCAATAATAATAAATTGCATGGTTTTGAAGACCTTGATTTTTTTTCCCTCAAAGCTCTTTAGCTGGGAAAACCGCCAGTTGAAATCATTGCCATCAAATTTTCATGCGGATGATCTAGCTAGAATTGAAATGCCTTGCAGCAAAGTTAAGCAACTTTGGAGTCTTGTCTATGTATAAATATCTGCTGATATTTATATTGAATTTTTATGTTACAAATTGTAAATATATTATCTAAGAGACGCTAATTTGGGTTGGTTTTTGTTTCCTTTCACGTAGAATCTTGTAAATTTGAAGCATATTGATCTCCGTGACTCCATAGTATACCTAAAAGAGACTCCAAAACTCTCTAAAGCTAGCCCTAAATCTTCAGAAAGTTGATTCTACTAAGGTTGCATAAGTTTGCTAAATATCATTGAGAATCTCAATAAACCTGTTAAACTGAATCTTCGCTTTTGTTACCCTGGAAATAGAATTCCAAAGTGGTTTAGTATTCGAAAGAGGGGATCTTCTTTAACTCTGGAGGAGCGGCCAGATTGGAAGAATATAGGTTATATTTTATGTGTTGTTGTGGCGTTCCCAGAAGAACCAGAAATCTTTCAAGGCAATCACCAAGTTTCCTGCGACTTCAGTGTCAAAACCAAAGATGATGAGATAATAAACTACTGCACACAGTTGAATACTACGTACTGCATAGCTATTTTTGTTAGCTCTTTCTCCTTCCCCAATGAATTTATCTTGCTATCTAATTTCAGTTTAGGAGCTCATGTGCTATTAATTTCACTCTGTTGTGCTAGTATTTATTGAATAACAATATAACCAAAGATTTCAAGACCTGAAGTTCTGCAAACAAAAAATCAAATAATTGAAAACCATCAACTGTGGTTTTGAGGTTTTGTATGCCGAAGGCCAAATAAAACGTTTTTTCGATCACAATATCTCGGCTTCTCATTGGTTTTACAGGCGCATAAAGGTAACTAAGATTATTATTTGCCTTCATAGCAGCCATGACAACACTCGAATCAGGCATATTTTGCGCTATTATTAATTCTAGTTAGGGAAGCGAACTGTTGTGGTACAACGAAGGTAATTTTGGGGACTTTCAAGACTCATAAATCCGCTCAGCGGTTTCTGTTCTGGGCGATTGCACTTGGTGTTCTGTGGCTGGCAATGGATTTGGCAAATGCTCTAGAACACAAGAATTTTTATTTTTTAATTATTTTTTTTTAAGAAAGAGAAAAGGCAGAAAAAGAGCTGGAAGAAGGAAGAAGAAAAAGTAATGGAGAGAAGGAAGATGAAGAAGAACAGAAAGGAGAGAGAAAAACGTTTTCCTATTACATTATTTTTTATTTAAGATACTTTATAGATGAAACAGAATTACATTGTTACCCTTGCTTTTGGAGAATTAACGGAACGGACGCTACCGATTGGGGGGTCTCATAGTTTTAAAAAAGTTGGGAGGCTTCGTGATATTTTGGTATATAAGGGGTCCGGATTTTCCCCTAACATTTATAGCTTGTATGAAGGCGTGTGTTTACAATGGAAATAAATATAGGGGGCATTTTAATTTTGCAAAAATTTCGTCCTTTTCAGATCACCTATAAAAATAATTTATAGCAGTACCAGACTGCCGCGATTCTGCAGTTAAGACCCTCCAAAGATCACCAAGCACATCGACAAGCTCGCTTCCATTGTACTGATACCTTACAAACCAAAAGATTACTGGACACCATCTTCACGCCTTCTCCCTCAATTTCTATGGTCCATTTTGTGTAGTTTCCGTCACAGTCGATTTCGTTTACATTTGCAGCTGAACTGATCGTTGATGGCGCCGAAGGATCCTTCAACTTCCTCCATCAATGCGAGCACCTCTAGGAAAACCACTTCCGGTATTAGCTTGAATCTAATATTCTCTGTTTGGTTGTGTTGAAACTTTAGCTAGTGAAATGGAACTGGGTTTTTTAGTACTTGGGAAACTCGTTTGATTTGAATAGTATTGGATGAGCTTGATCATGTTTGTGTGCGTGGGTAATTGGTCCTTACTGAGATGTAGAGTAAGAGGTAGTGTGAAGAGTCTTATGTTAGTTCATGGGTTTAGGTTGCAAGTGACAATGCTGGTGGGTACTGTGTAGTGATGCCAAGAGAAACTTTGAAGTTGTAATGTAAAATGTGAAACTTGGAACTTTGAAGTTCTAATGTGACATGTGAAACTTGTTGCAATGCGAATTCAAACATATAACGTGATGATTACAATATGAGAATAAGATGAATTTTTTTGGCATTTTTGTATACTTGTTAAATTCTTAATTTTGTTTGGTTGTCTCTCCATTTGCAGCAATGTTTCATTAATTGTTTGTTTCTTTTCAGGTTTTTTTTTTTTTAATAAAAGATAAAATTCCTCTTTGGGGTGTTAATGCTTATTCTGAACTGATATTTTGATGTTACAGATGGGTTGGTGTTGAAGAACAAGTTCTGGAGTACTAGAGATGAGGAAAAAAGCTTTTTTCCTCTGGTTAGTGTAGGAGAAGATAAGCCTTTTGATTTCTTACATGTTCTTCTTGGTATGTTAAGTTATATGGATATTGTTAAATTTAAAATCCATTTGTCCCGTCCCGTTAGAAGTGTATTTTTTGGCCAGTTAGTCAAGTCACCTAACAGTTCTCTCTCTGGTGGTATTGATGAGGTTCTGCCTCACTTTGGTTATGAGAAATGAATTTTATATGGGAAGAACAGTCATGTGCATGGAATTCCAGTAGTTTTAAATAATTATGTTAATCACGCTGTTATTTTGTTGCTCTGCAAGAAATTGCCTTTTGTTTTTCTGTGTTAATTTTACTCCTTTTTTTTTTTTTTCTAAGAACAAGTTTGCATTTCGTCTTCGTTAACTTTTCTTAACAATGATAAAAATTTGAAAGAAGTTAGTCGACTGCTAGAACTACTGGTCTTAAAACCAGAAAAGAGCAGGCTTCCTCTTTAATTAATTGGAGAACTTTTGGTAGACGACCCCATATTTTGGGTTTCAGTATTGACTTTTGGATTGGTTGAAAACAACATTGTGATACTTGTTATTTTATTGAGCAAATCCACCAAATCTCAAAGGTGGTCCACTGATGTCCATTGGCACTAACTAGTGAGCATGACTTTTGCAGATTCTGCTATAGCCGGAGGCGCTGCTGGTTTTATTGTTGAAGCAGCTTTATACCCGATTGATACTATTAAAACTAGACTTCAGGTTGGTTAACCGTCTTTAACTTTTTTTTCTATTGCTCAAAAAGAAATTGACCATGTCTTTTATGATTTATTAATATGATTTTTCATTTGAATACTTGTAATAGAGGCATAGGTTGCTGGTGTTTCAATTTGTTGTATCATAGTGGTGTGCAATTTTATAATCTACTTTGCAATTCCCACTTGAGTTTTGTTAGGTTTTATGCCCTTTAATTAGGCTCTCTTTGATCAATAACAATACCTCTTCATTTGATTTTTTTCATGCTTTTTTATTTCTCTTCATTGAGCCCCAATGTTCAGTCCAGTCTGATCTTGTTGTCATACATCTGAAAATGGAAAATGAAATTTTCTTATCAGCTGCAAATCATTATTTCTCTATTCTTTAATACATCTGAATATTCTATGATAGGCAGCTCGTTTTGGAGGAGAGATTACTTTGAAGGGTCTTTATTCTGGTTTGGTTGGAAATCTTGCTGGTGTCTTACCGTAAGTGCTCCTAGTTGCCACTGGGTTTTCTGTTTCGGGGGCCATTTTCTGATGTACTGCCTTTTTACTGGAGTGCCTTGAAGACCAACATATTATGGACATTCCCTTATGAATACCAATCATTTATCTTATAGTAATCTTACAATCTTTTAAACTACAGTAAACTGTTTGTTTAGTTTGCAGAGGCGATATAGACAAACTTCTTGTTGTCTCAGCAAACCAAATACAAGGCTGGCTGTCCTAATCTGAAATGTTCTACACTTGTGTGTACTCTTTAGGTGGCCCCAGAGTTTTCTCAAAGTTTTTTCTAGCTTCTGCTTGAAAAGCAGTGTCATATTATTGATTTGGAAACTTTTTGAGGGCTTGAAATTTTAGGACTAAAGGAGCTGACCTGCTTTGATTATAAGGATCTCACTTTCTTGTCGAATTGTATATCCAGCAACCAACTTATATAAGCTGGTTGATATAAGCTTTTTCACCTGAGGTTACATTCTCGGTTATGAATGCTTGTTCCTGCTCCTTCATTGACATTCAACATTCTCTGTAACATTGATTTAGATTCTGCTCTAGGAAACAACCTAACATCTTATTGACCTCTTCTAATGAAAGAAACTTCCTCAGGGGCATAAGTTTCTGGCACCAAGTATAAAATTCTCAAAATTTTTGTTGGGTGGTATTTTTTTTAGTGAACTCTTCTGTTGTTGCAGGGCTTCTGCCATATTTCTTGGTGTGTATGAGCCTGTGAAGCAGAAATTGTTAAAGTCCTTCCCTGAAAACCTCAGTGCTTTTGCTCATCTGGTAAGTGTATTAAGCAAGCTCTTGATACTGCTAGACTATGATTTGAAAAGATTCAAGTTAACCTTTATATTTTTTTCTTTTTTTGTTGTTTTGAGTTTTATCTGTCCACATGCTTGAAAATTTTAATGAAAATTTAGCACAACTGGAGAAAAAAAAAAAGTCTATAAAACTTTTCTTTGTATGTCATAAGTTTGTTAGCATAGGTTCATGCTAATGACTATAAAAGCCTATAAAACCATTAGTGAAGGCTTATTGCCTGATCATGAATATGTCTGTTATTATATTACCTGAATTTGCATAGTTAACTGAATATTATCAATCGGCTTATAGTCTTGTTTCAAAACAACTTTTACTTATTATGTATCTCTTTTTCATTGTGACAGAGGGAACTGTTACTTCTAGGTGCTAGATCATGCATTCTTGTTTTGTTATATGAAAGGTTTCTTTGACATTATTCAGACTGCAGGTGCTATTGGCGGGGCTGCTTCTTCTCTTGTTCGTGTACCAACGGAGGTATCTAAATTTATATCTTAATTCATGATCTTTACTCCTGCACCAAGGCTCATTAGTTTAGAATCTTCCCAGGTCATTAAGCAAAGGATGCAGACTGGGCAATTCACCTCAGCGCAAGATGCTGTCCGCCTTATTGTTTGTAGGGAGGGCTTTAAAGGCCTTTATGCGGTACATAAATATTTTCTGTCCAACCTTTACGTTTTGTCTGAGATATTGGCTGTACTTTGTGGTCTTGCTTCTGTTTACAGTTCATGTGATTGAGTTTTTGTTATGCATTTCACTGCTGTTTGTTGTTGTAGCTCATGATTACTCTGACCACGTGCTGTGACCTTGTTTACTGGAACCACAGGGATACGGCTCCTTTCTGTTGCGAGATTTGCCATTTGATGCCATTCAGTTTTGCATCTATGAGCAGCTCCTGCTAGGGTATAAGCTAGCGGTAAGCATAGTTATGCACAGGGGTTGCTTGGTACTGGGCTTGCACCTAATAAACCTATAAAGCATTGCAATCCTCCTGAAAAATTAAAGCCCAATTATGTGTCAAAAAATGTCAATGCCCTTTATGGCACAATCTCCTTGGATCAAGTAGCCATTATTACAAACTGGCTGTTGGTTTATATAGGAGGTTGCTAAATTGTGACCATAAAGCGTCATGTATAACTTATTTTTACTAAGTGATGGGTGCTATTTTTTCTACTGCATTCCTTTATATATTGTTATGTAGGACACTTCATCAAACTTGTAACCCCATGCCTGGCAGTTATCTGGAAACTTGAAAATTAATCTCATATACTTCAAAATATGTCCAGAATATGACTATCTGGTAACTTGAGAAATATCCTAAATGAAACTAAAAGCTTGTGCAGAGCTATAGGTGTTATGCTCTTTTGTCAAGAGACAAGAAAATTATGCTAACAGACCCCCAAACATTGGTAATACGTATAGATCCTATAATCCAATTACTTAAGGAAGTCTCATGTTAACAGTAATGTCTGGGTCATGACAACATACTAGTGTCAGTGGCCATAAATCTTAGGATGAATGAGTAATTTAAGGATATTTATGCTAAAACGATACAGACTGGCTTAATGTTTTTTCCTTATATTTGGCAGTAATTATGAGCTCAAATATTTTGCAGAATTGACTACTCTTTTTTCTTTATTATGATTTTTGTAGGCACGGAGAAATTTGAGCAGTACTGAGAACGCAATTGTTGGTGCTTTTGCTGGTAATTTAGGACCTCATATGACCTTTTAAGTGTTATCCAGAGTTCTCTGATCCAATGTTCTTGCTCTATTGAATATGTTCCTCGTTTTTTCCTTTCAGAGTTAGTAGAAATGTGATATCAATTACTGTCACCCCTTTTTAAATGTTTTAATAGTGCACTGTAGGCATGGATTAGGATGACCCTACTGTTTTCATCTGCTTATATTTTGATCAAAAGGACTGTGATGAAATAAGTACTAAAATCATGCTAGAGCTTGGCTTGCATCTAAACCCTCTCTCTGAAGGGTTTGCCCCAGGTTGCTCTTCACGGCACTAAACCAAAGAACATATGTGCAGCTATTATTTGGAAGCAGGAACACCTTGATGTATTCAAGGATCAACCCTGCTGCTCCTTTGCGGGGATTATGAGATTACACCATGCCTATCCAATAAAGTTTTGTTCCTTTATTTTATTTGGAAGTCATGTTCAACTTTATAGATTGTCAACAAACAGTTACTTCACTTGTTTAATTCACCGCGTATAGTCATACCATTCAATATAATAATATGCATGCTTCATCCAGTAGACTTAGTGCACCCCTTCTTCCTAGAATAATCTCCATCTAATACAAATAAAAGTATAAAACATCAAACAACACAAGAATGTTTGTTATAGCATTCTTTCAAAATGATGAGACGGGCCTACCTTCATTTATATTAGGTTCTCTTAGTTTTCTATATACTAGCCACTTGTAGCTTTATCATCAAAGTCTATGTTATGCAAACGTATAAGCATCTGAGATTTTCATTTTTTGTAATCCATTTTTCATTACAAGGAGAAAAACTATCGGAATGAATTAATTTAATGCACAAGTTTAGAAAATTACTTAAAATTGAGTCTCTTTTGTCTGCAGGTGCAATAACTGGTGCTGTAACTACTCCACTGGATGTCATAAAGACTAGATTAATGATTCAGGTAAAGTTATTGTTTCTTCTTCTTACATAGAGAGCCGGGAGATGGAAGTGAAGAGGCATAATGCATTTTTTCTTTCCTTTTCGTTCATTTTCAATCCTTCACAGGGGGGATCAGCAAAACAGTACAAAGGTATATGTGATTGTGTTAGGACTGTCGTCAGAGAAGAAGGCATGCCTACTCTTTTTAAGGTTTGAATACTTGAACCTATCTATGTCATGGAGTGATGTCAGAATGGAATAGCAGTATTCCAATTCTTTTTCTTTTTACCGCTAGTTTGGAATTTTTCTATGGATGTCTAAGAATTGGAAGTTAGAGGCATGGATGTTTAGTTCACCCTTTTGCCGTGGCAGTGTTAAGCAGCAAGTATTTCTTGTGTTTTTCATCTACTAGGAATTCTGATCCTTTTATGTCTTCTAACAATAGTTCAGCGAAACAATCACTGACATGATTTAACATCTAAAAATGAAACTTCAGTCATTTTTTGGTTAGGTAGATTGAAATAAATGAATCAGGACTGTATTTTTGGAATTTCTGATATGGTGATAATGTATGTGGGAGACATTAATGTCTCCATCTGTCCATTAATGTCTCAAGCTTCTGAGATAATGCAAGTTATGACTTCTTATCCTTGGAGATAACCATTAAATTTTTATGGGAAATCCTGGCTATTTGCTGCAGGGCATGGGGGCAAGAGTACTATGGATTGGTATTGGAGGTTCAATTTTCTTTGGTGTCCTTGAAAAGACTAAAGAGTTACTCGCCGAAAGGCGCTCCAACCATCAGGGTTCGAGCTCAATCAAGCTAGATTAAGTTGACTAGTAGTTACATTTGCGTGTACAACCTTTCAGTTTGATGATGTCTTTCCACACTGCTCTTCGATCTTCAAGGGAATAAGATCTAACACAGCAAGATTACTCTTCTTTTCGTTTTCTTTTCTATTTTTGTCTTCTGTTTCCAAAACTGTTGGATCAGAATTCTAGTTTACTTTTCAGTTTAAGTGATGAGCTTGTTTTGGTTTGTAGAGATTGATTAGCCGACAATGTGTGTGCAAAAAGTCTACCTGTTCCCATTCTGCAAACACGTTTTTCACACTTACTACATGGCACACGTTTCCTCCTCACAAAATGCAGAATCTCCATAGCCACACATATATATTATTATAGCATTTGTTCACATTCATCTATATATTTATCTAATAAAATATATATAAATATAAATATATTTATATATAATATAACGTTATCGTAGACTTTCTCTGCATAAAGAAGTGAAGTTAAGATAAGGCTTGAATACTACCTTGTCATTATCTATTTTCTTGTCATACGTAAAAGTGTTTTACGTAAAAGTTAAGATAAGTTAACAATATGAGGATTTTATAATTTTGATGTAAATTAGAAAATCTCGTTAAAATTGGATATTTTCCAAATCTATATCCGAGGTTTGGGTATGTCCCAGCAAGGACACCGACTAGTTCCTTTATTTGTTGCTTGTCCAGGTGGGTTAAGAAAACGTGGCAGTTATCCATCGGCTAGAAGACTTTGCCTTTGGATATCTGTTGACTTTTACTTGTCTGGAGCCCGGTACAAGTACTTATCAAACCGACTGTAAACAAGATAGAATCTCTATCAAAGATTCAACTCTCTCTGGGCTTTTGCCACGTATCAGCAAATGATTGGTTATCCGTATTGACATTTCGTCTTGTCTTGTTGGGATTTGCTTATATTGGTTGTGTGGTACCGTTACCAATCTCCATAAGCAACTTCTGATTCTCTACAAACCAAAAATCTTTTTTTTTTCTTTTACAATATTAGTCATTGACTTTGGAGTCTAAAGATTTTGTTGATCCATAATTTTATATAGACAGAAGCAAAGATAACTTTATATTAATTTATTGATTTGATAATATTATCATATAGATTTTAATTAATAGATTAATACAAAAAGAAGATTTATTTCTTTTTTGTCGTAAGAAAATAGGTCAGGTTCGAAGAAAACCTTTAATTCACAATCATTAAAATTAATATAAAAAATAATAAAATTATAGTTTAAAAACTAAAAATGCAAAAATTATATATAATTTGTAACAAACTTCTTCTTCATCAGAGATTCTTACCTGTTATTTAACAGAAAACAAATATTTCTTGAATCCTGTTATTTAACAGAAAACAAATATTTCTTGAATATTCTTAGAAAATTGATTTTAAAAAAAAATTAATTTAGGATATGAATTACGAATTCCCAAAAGGATTACACGTCGGTAAGGTAAAAACCAAAAAAAAAAATCCTCAAAATCTGCGGCTATTAATGTATCCAATGAGCAAGGAGACAGCGAGGATATTTTTCATAAAACAAAGTGAAAGGAGTCAAACGATAACATCATTACTATATAATTGATGTCATTTTTAAGCTTTTCTCATCTGGTGGTTACTTTTCTTTCTCCTTTTCTTTCTATTTTGCTTGTTCAAACAACACTTTTCTTTTTCTTTATATATTCTGTGACTTTGAGAGATTCCATCAACTTTGGCACCATCTGCATCTTCTGTGACTCAGTTTTCTCTTCGTCTTCGGTAGGTTTTCGTTTTTCTTTCTTTCTTTTTTCTTTTTGCATGATTAGATTCTTTTTGACTACTTTTTCTGTTCTTTGAATTCTTTGAGGTTATATCTCAACGGGGTTTGTTGTCCTTTCTTGAGTTTTGCTTTGCATGTTGCTTAAAAGACTTGAATTTGATCACAAACCCTCTTGCACCTTGATCCATTTGATCCAAGCTTGATTTTTGGTTCTTGTTTCAGGTGAAATTTTGGTAGAGTTGGATGGCTATAAAGACAAGTGAATTGATACCGAGTTCTTCTCCAGAAGAATTGAAGAAAGTTCTTCAGGCTTTGGCCTCTAAGTGGGGAGATGTTGTGGAAGACGTGGATGCACTGCAGGTTATACCGTTGAAAGGTGCCATGACGAATGAAGTTTTCCAGATAAACTGGCCTGCAAAGAGTGGAAGTCTTGTGAGGAAAGTGCTGGTTAGGATTTATGGAGAAGGGGTGGAAATTTTTTTCAACAGGGATGATGAAATAAGAAATTTTGAGTGCATGTCAAGGCAAGGGCAGGGGCCAAGGCTTCTTGGACGGTTTGCTGATGGGAGACTTGAGGAGTTCATCCATGCCAGGGTATGTAGATTTGTCAAATTCAGTTATGAAAGATTTTTGATTCATGACTCTTTAGCTATGTTGAATGTCAATTGGCTTCAAGGATGATTATCAGTGAGTGATGTTTGATTGAATTGTGATTGACTGTTTAAAAGTGAGTGATGAGGAGTCATGGTGAACAAATTTTTGTTCTTAAGAGTAAAGTTAAATAGTTTGTTCTGTGGTCGATTTGGTGGGATTCAGAATTTCTTTTCATATATAGGTTATGTGGCTTATATGATTGTTGTTTTTGCAGCAGCACTTGAAGGTTTCAGTCTTTATTTGTTGGAAAATTATAGTTTACATTTATAATTATTGCTACAAATTTGTTGATTTAAATGGGTGGACTCATAATTCATTGCTGTTTTATTGCGTATGCCGACTATGCAAAGGCTATAAATTTGTTATTTATTTTGTTAATTTAGGTTTTTGGTAGCTAAATTTCTAATTGATGAGTATGCATCCTCTTCTTCCTCATTCATACTCCAGCTGAAAGAACATTGTATTAGAAATATTAGCGACCTGGTAAATGTCATTTTTTATCTTCAATGTTTGTTCTTTATTGTAATTTTAAGGATATATGAAAAGACAGATATTGCTATGCACTGAACCTAAAATACGTGCTTCTGAGAAAATATTGCAGACAACTTAATGCCATTGTTTCACTCATAAATGCAACTGTATCTCTATTACTTGTGTGCATAAACTTCGTCCTTTTTCTTCTTGTTGGACTTCAGACACTATCTGCTGTTGACCTCCGTGATCCTGAAATATCTGCTCTGATAGCAGCTAAGTTGAGAGAGTTTCACGATCTTGAAATGCCTGGTCCAAGACATGTACTACTCTGGGACAGGCTGAGGTACTTCTATGTTCCATAAAACTTAGATCTGTCCTAGTAGAATTGACGATAGCTAATGTCTATTTCTCTATTTTTTTCCATAGAAACTGGCTTAGTAAGGCAAAAAGTTTGTGTACCCCCAAAGATGCAAAGGAATTCCGCTTGGATTCTCTGGAGGAGGAAATCAGTATGCTAGAGCTAGAGTTACCACAGCAACATCAGGAGATTGGCTTTTGTCACAATGATCTTCAATATGGCAACATAATGATGGACGAAGAGACAAGAGCAATCACTATAATTGTAAGTTTCCATGCTCTTATGGTTGCTTATACATGTGACCTTTGTATTATTGAATCAGATTCTATGGTTGTTTAGTTCACTTTCTTCCCTATTGTTTCTTTCTGTTTTTCTTGGACATTTCAATCTTGATTTAAGATTCTTCTTGTAACCTATAAAACAAGAAGATTGGGCAGGTGGGAGGAACCATCAGTAGTTTGTCTTTAACGTGAAGTTCTAATTACTGGTTAGCTCTTTAATTTTTTTGGAAAGAACAGAACTATAATATCCTTGTACTTCGATCTGGTCGAATCTGCTTAGCTGAAGACCATTTTGTAATCTGATGATTGTTGGTCTCCATGTCAGCCTCTAGGTTACAGCCATGAAATTCTATATAACCTTTGATCGCATAGAAATCTCTGAAAACACGGTAATAAGAGTAAAACTTTTGTAGTGTTTCAAGGAGGATTTTAATCAGAGTAACGTATAAACACTTTAATAGATCTTTCCCACTAAGTTAAATTTTAGATCATACTAACAATCAACCAATTCAATCACTTAATCTTTATTTATGAACTTCCTCAAATTTTCTCACGTCAATGTATATATTAAATTTCACAAGTGGCATTGAATCTTGGTCTCAAGTTTATATTCTTTGAACCGTTTACTGTATGCCTTTTTTTTGCGTGTTCATGATGTTATTAACAAAAGCATTTATTAAAGATCTGTTAAACCTTATCCTGATGAATACATTCTTATTTTTAGAAAATTATTGTTCATTGTACAGGATTATGAGTATTCAAGTTTCAATCCTGTTGCTTATGACATTGCAAATCACTTCTGTGAAATGGTAGCAAATTACCATTCTGAAATGCCTCATATTTTGGACTATAATATATACCCAGGTTAGTATTGCTGATTATTCATATGGTTCATTTCCTTCAAGTCTCACCGTTGTTCTATTCAATATGCAGATAAAGTTAAACTGTATTTGCTGGAATAATTAGTTTTCTTTCCTGAACTGCATTTGACATTAGGACTGGAGGAGCGCCGGAGATTTGTCCATGTATATCTAAGTTCTACTGGTTAGTCTACATTATCCTCTTCACTTTATTGATATGAAAGGCATGAAATGACATTTGAATGTATGATAGGTCAACATTTCTGTAAACAAAAGGTCAACAGTTAACACTGAAAATTGACTTTCTTTAAGATAGATGTGTGCATATATAAATGGGAAAATTAATCCTGTTTGACCCTTTGCATTCCAGTATGACCTTTCAAACTCTGCAATTTAATAGAGGAAAAATTGGTTTCCTACTTCTAACTGTCTGTCATAGGCTTAGCTGCAATAACATGACATAGACTAGATTCCTGCTTAGGTTATGGTACACCAGAAATGACTTAGTTGCTAGACGATAAACTAGACCAAATTAATAATAAAAATGGAATGTCATGCATATCAAGTTATACCATCATTAGATTTAGATTTTGAAATGAACACTATTTTAAATTAGAGGAGTATGCGTGGGAATACCATCTATTTGCTTTATTCTTCCAAACTTTTGCTGTCATGTTAATTCTAAATTTTATGTACTTGAAATATTTTCTGTCTATAGGCAACCAACCCAGTGAAAGTGAAGTGGATCAGCTAGTTAATGATGTGGAGAAGTATACTCTTGCAAACCATCTCTTTTGGGGCTTATGGGGACTAATTTCGGTATGTTTTTCTGCATCTTATTTATTTTCTCTTTACCAATAAGCATGTACAAAATCAATAATCTTTGCTATTCTGCAGGCTTATGTAAACAAAATTGACTTCGACTACTTGGAGTACGCAAGGCAAAGATTCGAGCAGTATTGGTTGAGAAAGCCAACTCTTCTTAGCCTCCTCAACCATTCCCCATGATAGTAATATAAGTGACCCTGTAGATTGTCACATTTTTTCTCAAATCCATGTATAGAATAGAAGATAACCTGTATTTTTTTAAACGTAGTATGCAAAACTTACAAGTAGAAACATAAAGTCATGAGAATTTGTCATTGTTTTTTATCCACTTGTGAAATTCTTTTCCTTTTCTGTCATTTATTTCCCGGTCTGTTTGTGTGAAAAATAAAGTCAATGTTGGAAGAATCTCTATAGAATTCATCATGTATAAGGGTGGTGATTTAAGACGATGATGAATGGTTATGTTAATTATAAATCATTTTGGTTCAGGAGGAAAGAAATTAATAATGATTCAATCGTTGAAGTTGAAACTTTAGTTATAATTGAGAAAGTTTTAGGTGAAATAAAGGCATGTTATTCATATATCTATCTAGTGGTATTATGTCACATATTATTGATAAATTTACTATTTTAGCTGTGTAATTGAACCGATATCATTGATCATATTCCTCCCTTATGATGTAGAGTATAGATCTATTTAACCTTAAAAGAGAAATTACCATATTTCAATGTACCAATGCATAATAATAATATCACACTTGTTCCTCTAAAACAACTTTTTTCACAAACTTATAATTTCTTCTCCTAACTTTTTTTTTTTTTTTCCAATCAAGCCATACCATAGACACTGCATGAGGAAATTTCCCCCAAATACTTTTTGCAAAGCTATATTTCAGATAAACTCAGTAATCTACAAGTAGAATCCAAATCTTTTGAAAGATCAAAAGGTTCACAGTGAATTAGTTTAACTCATGGATGGAAATTGGACATGGAAAGAAGTCTGTCGACGATAGAGTGGATAACTGCATGCAAGCCCCTGGTAGCAGCAAACTTCAGGTGTTTAGTTGCTTCTGCTCTATCGAAATAAAATGAACCTGATACCAGTTGTTCTTTTGGCTGTAAGGCCAACCAAAAAACGTTTTCTGCATCTTCCTCACGTGTTCTAAGCTTCCGTGCTAACCTGGAATTTGGGATGCATTTGTCAGCTCAACAAATGATTGTTAATAAAAAATAAAATAAAAAATTGAAAATTTCATGACATAATATACAGCAGGAAAGATCCTTACTTTTGCTTAAAATTAGGCAAACTCTTAGCTACTCCAGGTGTTGCAGCCCAAGCGGAATGCATCGAGTAGAATCCGTTCCCTTTCTCTTTGTATATTTCAGAACACTTTTCTGTTAATGCCACCTAAAACACCAGAAATATCATAAAGAAATGTTTCCTTTTAGAACACAAGAATTTATTCAGATAATCACGATACATATTCTAATTGTACATGTAGTAAACATCTAGAAAGAAACAGAATCAGAGACCCTGACAACATATCAGATTCCAATCAACATGAAAATCTAATGATTGAATTTCAAACTTTCCTTTTCCAACTAGCAGTTGTCCAGCTGAATATAATTCATAGAAATTTAACTCACCATAACAGACCGATCGTACCAATTTCTGAAGAACCCATCAGAAAAGAGGATTTTGAATGCTGGCTCCTCACCCCACCCGCCCAACCACCAAAAAAGGCTAAACATTCAGGGAAGAGGTTTAAGTAAAGGTCAAATATAACCTTGAGGTCAGAGAATGTCGAGTAAAAAATCTCATGCACTCTTGATCTCTTCCTCTTGGATACTTGTAGCGAATTTTCTAGTTCACAGATAATCAGGCTTGACTGACAGAATGCATCTTGCAACTTATCACATTTGACATTTACATATTAAAATCTTGCACCTCTCTCTTACGTACATCAACCTAAAACATTTTAAACATACAAAGTAGATAGTCAAAGCATCCAGTAAGTCCAATCAAAAGTATTCTGATACTTTGCATCTATCCTGAAGGTTCAGACATGTTATTTTAACAAGTACTTGGTATAATGTTTTTCCAATTAGCAAGTTGATGAAACTAACCAAAAAACTTTTATTTAGCCTCAGTGTTCTAACATTAATAATATCAAGATATCATATAAAGGTTACAGGTAAAATGCAAATAATCAATGTTTTACAGACCTGAACTCGCTTGTTTCAAGCATATTGTTTCACCCTGTCAAAATTTTCATCACTAAACTGCATTAGAACAATTCTTTTAGAGTTAAATAAGCAGTAGTAGTCAACTGAGGCAGCTCCAAATTTCACAGCAGTTACCTGTAGATCTGCGGTCAAGGGAACTGTATACATACCACCAGAGGATACCGCGATCACAAGAGCAGCAGGTGCAGCTTTCTCCAGCAAAGGCAGCATTAATTCCATCATGGCATATGTTTCCAACACATTTACAGCGGAATTTGTCTCAAAAACTGGAGTTATGCAGAAGAAAAAATAAAAGAGCAACAATTTTTCCACAAGACCAAAACAAAAGCAATGACTAAATTTGGTTTCGAACACAGAAGATCAAGAAGCAGTATGTACCCTTCTGAAGGGATAACTCTGTTTTGCTCCAGTCAGCCAGCATTGTTAACCTAAAAGTAGTAATTAATAGCAAAATCAGATTTTTCATCAGTTTCACACTCAAATTCAATAATACTATTAGTTGCCACTTAAATGCATAGCTTAAAGGGTTGCTATCAATCCGAGTGTAGATTTGTCCAACCCATAAAGCCTTCCAAGCTGGTGAAATCAAGATACTGAGTAGCAAACAGAGAAGGAAACTTCACCAAAACATGAACAGGCATATCCTTTGAAAAAAATCTGGATGCTAAAAACTTGATCTCATTGACAGATGAAAGATCTCAGAGCTGCAACCTAAATTTAACGAGGCATTTAAGACCAAAACACAAGTGAATGTTGCAGAGTAATATCTAAGAAGTCATAAAAACTCCGTATCTATCAAGTTTCAGTTCAACGGAGTAATATCTAAGAGGTTGATCAATGAACAACAGAAACATGACACAAAGGAAGAAACCTCCAAGTGCACATTGGGTTGCCTGTCTTAAGACTGAATTGATGAAAGAGCAGCTTCTCCCCTCTCGTTGTTACAACATACCACTGAAAAAACATTCAATCCAACACATAATAGGCCACAAACTGTGTGCATCCAAGATTATCCTGTAATATTTAATTCCATGAAATCGAACAATAAGTAAAGCAAAAAAATATATATATATATATATCAATACCACAAAGCAAGACCCTTAGCGGTTGCATAACCAATGCCGGAATTCGCCCCTGTCACAATGCAATTCTTCCCTTCCATACGTGCTTGAATATCTTCTGGTTTGAAGTTTTTGGCATGTTCCCTATAAACCAGCCAAAATATATATATATATATATCATTTTCTTCTGTGAAGACTAAACAGAATATCTCAACTAATTTATTCTTTCACAGATAAATTCTCTTGAAAATCCGTGGCATATATAACACAGCAAGATATAATTGACTCTTCTAAACAGCTTTACCTATATAATTTTACATCTTTATTTAAGGAATTCTTAATCATATTCATAGGTGTTTTTCTTATAATTTGAGAATTCCCTACAAAAGTTAGATGATAATTGAAAAAACTAAATGGCATTCAAGTCATTCAGAAATAATTCAACATAAGAGGACCCAGAACATACAATGTTGCCTCATACAAATCAGAAATTTTTTTTACATGATCATAAACTTCAAAAACTGATAGAAAATCAAAATGAAACAACCTTATATAGATACATTTAAAATATATATATATATCCATAGAAAGAGAAAAAACAGGAAACGGCTTACATGAAACCATTCTTGGTGAAATTGATGTAGCCATAAACACCAAAAGCTGTTACTTTCCATGTCTTCTCTCAGAAAACCCATCAATAATCAATTGTCAAACACATAAACGATTACATCATGTATCAGATACAGTTAAGGTACTTTTTATGACGGTCAACTAAAAGAATCAAAAAAATTTTTTATAATATAAATATATGTACAGATGGATAGATAAAAGTTGTTATAAAAAGAATAGATATCGAAAAAGTAGAGAGCTTGCTTTTAAAAGGAACATTGAGAATGTTTTGTGGGTGAGATTTGACTACGGAAGTGAAGTGTTACATTTTCTAGTTGAGTTGATTTTCGTTGGTAAGGTGAAGGTGTAGGAGTTAGTGACTCGTGACAGCATGGCTGCCATATCTTGCATGGACTTTCAGAAAAAGTTAATTCAGTTACCCCGTGGATTTTCATCAAATTAGCTACTCCAACAACTATGTTAAACTAACAATGAACCATTTGTTTAAAAGGTTCTGCAAAACTAATTTATACAACCTAATATGATGTACCCTAATTAGATAAATAATTTAAAAAGTTCTGCAAAAATAATTTAAACAACTTGTTGATGCATAAAAATCGCACCCACTATATCGAAGACACGTGTAGGAGGTGCTTAAAAGAGGTGATTGGAATGTCTTTGAGGAGTAACTACAGACAGACTGTCAAAGTGCTTCTTAGTATTAGAACTCGATAGGATGTGGGAGAGGTGCATCTCGATAAACCGTGGAGAAGATGGAATCTTGGTAGGCCATGGAGAAGGTGGCATCTAGTTAAGTTACGAAGAGCGTGACATCTCGATATGTTGTGGAGAGGATGGCATCTTGGTAGGCTATGAGAGGCACCTCGGTAGACTATGGGTGGCACTTCAATATGCTATGGAAGGCACCTCAATAGACTATGGGAGACACCTCAGTAGATTGTGGGTGGCACCTCGGTTGGCTATAGAAGACACCTCGATATACTGGAAGGCATCTCGGTAG
>JANLJB010001261.1:1213-22739 GCA_026212285.1 Bursera cuneata | reverse complement strand
ATTTTAAAAAAAAAAAAAAAAAAAAAAAAAAGAAAGCAAAACAGTCAAAGGATGTCAAGTTTCTCACCAACATTAACCCTCCAGCGTTCAAGTCATTAAAGAGATTGATTTATGTCGTGAGAAACAAAGAAAATGGCATGAGATCATGCCTACTAATCATGTATTTAAGGTTGCAGAGATGGCGAATAGAAAAAGTGAGAATGATGGTGAGAAGCCAAGGTGGAAGAGAGATAGTGAGCACTCATGGTGCTACAAAGGTGGGAGGAGAGACAATAAACACTTGTGGAAGAGGAAAGATAGTCTTCCCTCTTTTTCTCTCAATAGAGACTAGCCATCTCTTTTTTGTTTTGTTCAAACCCGCTCTCTTGGAGACATCCTTCTACCTTTATGTTCAATCTCACTACTTGACCTAAATCTTGACCATTCATTTGAATGATGTGTCATAATCTCAATGGATCTTTTAAACTATTATTAAAATATTTCTTGTAATAGATACCTTGAGCCAAATTAAAAGAGTATTTTGATCATTTCTAAAGAACACCAAAAAAATATCATCTACATTTTTTTCGGAATTTATGCCAAATTCCGTACCAGGTTTGAGGCTCAGATGTAACATACTCAACCACCTCACGCCTCCACTTCATTCAAGTCACGAGGGTCTGAATACTTCGTTCCACAAGTCGGCCTTAGTGTTGATATCTTAATTGGACGGCCTTGGTGCCGATATCTTATTTGGATGGTCTTTCTGCCTATCTTATTTGGATGGCCCTCGTGACTTTGTTATTTAGAGGGCCCTTATGCCTATATCGTTTGGAAAGCACTCATGCCTATCTTGTTTAGATGGCCCTCGTGCCTATACTATTGGAACGACCCTTGCGCCTATATCGTTCGGATGGTCCTCGTGTTTATCTTGTCTGGATGGCCCTTGTGCCTATATTGTTCGGATGGCTCTTGTACCTATATTATTTAAAAGGCCTAAGTGCCCATCCATCCCCCATCCATCTTTTACTAGGCAAACATCATGGAGAAATTTCCATCAAGACAACTACTTCAAGTCACGATAACAACAATGTCTCATTGAGCCAAATTGCAACAAATAAATAGTCACAAACACTCATGCTTCGCACTAGTGACTAGGGGGTAATGTAAATGACATTTTTTAGATGTCCTTTAAAAAGAATCAAAATACTCTCTCAATTTGGCTCAAGATATCTATTGTAAGGAATATTCCAATAATAATCAAGGTGGTCCATTGAGATCATGACTCATCATCCGCATGAAGGGTCAAGATTCAGGTCAAGTGATGATGTTGAGTATAAAAGCAAAAAGATATGTCTCCAAGAGAAGGGGTTTGAGCAAAACAAAAAAGAGAGGCAACTGGTCTCCATTGAGCGAATAAGAGGGAAGACTATCTCTTCTCTTCCACAAGTGCATTGTCTATCCTCCGCCATGGGTGTTCACCACCTCTCTAGAACCATGAGTACTCACTATCTCTCTCCCACTTTGGTTGCTCACTATCTCCCCCACATTTTCTGTTCGCCATCTCTACAACCTTAAACACATGGCTAGTAGACATGATCTCATGCCATTTTCTTTGTTTCTTACCATATAAAGCGATCATTTTACTGACTTGAACGTCAAAGGATTATCGCCAGTGAAAAACCCACCGTCCTTAGACCTTTTTTCCTTTTTTTTTTTTTTTTTTTGTAGCCCGAAACGATAGTTGAATCCGGAGGTTCCTCATCGAAAGTTTGAAAGCTGGAAGAAAGGGAGAAGGCTCTTGGAGTTGGCCTACCGAGGTGACTATCATAGCCTACCGAGGTGCCTTCCACAATCTGCCGAGGTACTTATCATAGCCTATCGAGGTACCACCAAACTTCGAGACTGTCCCATAGCCCACCGAGGTGCCACCCACAGTCAACCAAGGTGCCATCTTTTCCACGGCCTACCAAGATGTCACACTCTCTATGGCTTACCGAGATACCACCCTCTCCATGGCCTACCAAGATGCTACCCTCTTCATGGCCTACAAAGAGTCCACTTTCTCCACAACCTACCAAGATGCATCGCTCTCACATAGTTCCACTACTAAGTAGTACTTTAACAATCCATCTGTAACCACTTCTCAAGGGCACTCCAATCATCTCCTTCAAGCTTCCCCTACACGTGTCTTCCATATAGTGAGTACGATTTTTACGCATCAACATAATCTAATATGATTTTCATCATTTTGTATGATTTTTTGCATTTTTCGTTAGTTTTTATTCATAAATAATATTCACACACATCATATTATAGGTTAATTAATAGATTGATTGTATATGTATTATTATTCTATCATATTATCTACTCAAATAATCTTCACATGTATTTAAAATAAGGAATAGATTATCATTAATAAAAGATAAATAAAAGAAAAGGGATTAGGGTTTTTGAGCAGGTAGGGGCGGGTGAAATAGAATTTTTGAATATTGAACACCATCTTTAAGATTTAGTTAAAATATAGAGAAGTTTTCTTTTTTTTTTTTTTTCTTTTTTTTTTGGTTAATCATGTTTGTTGCAAGGTATGCATCAGTTACATGTTGTCTATCAGGAACAAACACGTCATGTTATTCGTGTATCCATCCAATAGTATTATGTCACTTAAGTAATAGAGAAATACAAATTATGCATAATATATTTTATTATAACATACAACATTTGATGGTATATATCACTATTTTAGCATTATAACAGACCCGATATTGTCAATCATATTTCTCCCTTACAATGACAGAGTATAGATCTATCAAACCTTAAAGAAAAACTACAATATTTCAATGTACCAGTGCATAATAATCACTTCACACACCTCATCCTCTAAACGGCTTTTTCACAAACTTATAATTTCTTCTCCTATTTTTATTTTTTCCTTTCAAACCAAACCAAACCAAACACACTGCATGAGAAGGAATTTCTCCCAAGCACTTTTGCCAAAGCTATATTCCTCAAATGATACTCAGTAAATCGAAAATTTGTATTCAAATTCTCTTCAAACATCAAAGGGTAAAGAATGAGGTTAGTCTTAGCTCATGTATTGAGGTTGGACATAGAACGAAGTCTGTCGATGATGGAGTCAATTACTGCATGAGAACCTCTGGTAGCTGCAAACTTGAGGTGTTTAGGTGCTTCAGCTCTATCAAAATAAAATGAACCTGATACCAATTTTTCTTTTGGTTGTAAAGCCAACCAAATAGCCGTATCTGCACCTTCCTCACTTGTTCTAAGCTTCTCTGCAAACCTGGGAATTGGGATGCATTTGTCAGCTGAGCAAAAAGTCGTCGATAAAATTGAAAAATTGAAGTTTTGTGACATGATATGAAGCAGCAAAGATCCCTACTTTTGATTAAAATCAGGCAAACTCTTAGATACTCCAGGTGTATTAGCCCAACCAGGGTGCATTGCATAGAAACCAATCCCTTTCTCCTTGTAGATTTCAGACCACTTTTCTGTTAATGGCACCTAAAACAAGAGAAATAGCATAACAAATGTTTCCTTTTAGAACACTAGACATTATTCAGAGAATCACAGTAGATATGATAATTTTAATGCATGCAACCATTGTACAAAACCTGAAATTTTTTGCATAAAATGAATTTTAGAAATACAGATACAAAAAAGTTCTGTAATGCATTACTTGACTGACAGACTGCATCATTGCAACTTATCACATTTGACATATACAAATTGAAATCTAGCATGTCTCTCTTACTTCAAACTAAAACGTTTCAATTGCAAACTGGATAGTAAAAGCATCCAATAAGTCCCACTAAAAGGTTCTGACATGTTATTTTAACAAGTATTCTCTATAATGTTTTTCTAATTATCAAGTTAATTAAACTAACCTTTTTTTTTTTATTTGCCTCATTGTTAATATCAAGATATCATATAAAGGTTAAAAGTAAGGCGCAGATTATCAAAGTTTTACAGACCTGAACTCGCTTGTTTCGAGCATATTGTTCCACCCCATCAAAATTTCCATCACTAAACTGTATTAAAAGAATTATTTGCAAGTTAAATAAGCATCAGTAATTTAACTAACAAAGCTACAAAGTTCACATCAGCGGTTACCTGTAGATCTGTGGTCAAGGGAGCTGTATACATACCACCAGAGGATACTGTTATTACTCGAGCATCAGGTGCAGCTTTCTCCAGCAAAGGCAACATTAGTTCTGTCATGGTATAGGTTCCCAACACATTTACAGCAAAATTTGTCTCAAAACTGGAGTAATAGAGGAAACAAAATAAAAGAGCATCAATTTTCTGTAAGACTAAAACAAAGGCAATGATTAAATTTGGTTTTGAAGCAAGGAGATCAAGAAGCAACATTGTACCCTTCTGAAGTGGTAACTCTGTTTTTCTCTAATAAGCCAGCATTGTTAACCTGAAAGCAGTGAAGTATAGCAAAAGCAGATTTTTCATTAGATCCACGGTTAAATTCAATAATAGCAATTAGATACCACTTAAATGCCTAGCTCCAAGAGTTGGGCTAACAATAAGATTGTATATTTTCCCCCCACCCATAAAGCCTTCCAAGCTGCTGAAATCAAGATATAACGTAGCAAACACAGAAGGAACCTTTACCAAAACATGAACAGGCATATCCCTTGAAGATAATCTGGATGCAAAAGACTTGATCTCATTGACAGATGAAAGATCACACACCTGCAAGCTAAATTTAGTAAGCAATTTAAGACCAGAACACAAATGAATAAGACTCGCAGCCCATTATTGCGTGAGTTACTTAAGTGGTTCATCAAAGAACAACATAAACATGACACAAAGGAAGAAGAATACCTCCAAGTGAATATTTGGGTTGCCTGTCTTAGACTGAATTGACGAAAGAGCAGCTTCTCCCCTCTCCTTATTACGACACACCATATAGACATTTGCCCCACTGAAAAATCATTCAACTGCATGAATACTAGGCCACAAACTGTATTCATCTAAGATTATCCTGCAATAAACAATCTCATGAAATCAAACAATAAGTAAAACAAAAAAGATAATCAATACCGCGAAGCAAGACCCTCAGCAGTCGCATAACCAATGCCGGCATTTGCTCCTGTCACAATGCAATTTTTCCCTTCAATACGCACTTGCATATCTTCTGGTTTGAAGTTTTTGGCATGTTCCCTATAAACCAGCCAATCAGAAAATATTACTTTATTCTGTGAAGACTAAACAGAACGTCCCACTATTTTCTTCTTTCAAAGACAAATTTTTTTAAAAGATCCATAGCATTTATGACACAACAATATATGATTGATTCTACTAACCAACATTACCCATAAAATTTTACATCTTGTTGTAAGCATATTCAAAGGTTCTTTCTTATAATTCGAGAACTCACTGCAAAAGTTAGATGACAATTGAAAGATCTAAATGGCATCGAAGTCATTCAGAAATAATTCAACATAAGAAGACCCAGAACACACAGTGTTGGCTTGTACAAATCTGTAAAATTTCACATGAAGAGCACTTACATATACGTCTAAAAAGAAATACCCAGACAAAGAAATGGCTTACATGAAACCATTTTTGGTGAAGTTCATGTAGCCATACACTCCAAAAGCTGTTGCTCTCCATGTCTGCTTTCACAAAACCCCTCAACAATCAATTGTCAAATACATAAATAAATAATCCTGCAAAAGAATTGGACAAATTCCCACATGATTTATTGAAAATTACATCATGTATCAGATACAGTTAAGGTACTTTAAGACACTCAAAGTAAAGAACCATTTTTTTTTTCATTAGTATATGTACAGATAGATAGATAGAGCAAAAGTTGAGAGCTTGGTTTACTTGCCTTGAGAAGGAACATTAAGAGTTTTCTTGGTGAGATTTGAATACGGAAATGAAGTGTTACATTTTCCATGTTAATGTATTGTACTTGTACTCGAATGGCTTTCGTTCCGTAGAAGTGTTGAGTTAGTGCCTCGTGGCTGCATGGCTGCCATATCTTGCTCTCTCTTTGAGAAGGGAAAGTTCNATTTACCCCGCTCAGGTTTTTATAAATCGTATCAGCTCCTACGTTTATGGGAGACGCACAATGAACCTCTTATTCAAAATGCTTTTGACCTTTCTCTTGTTTACAGATTTTTAAAGGGGTAAATATATAAACACCCCCAAGATTTAGTTTAAGTAACAAACTCACCCCTGTTATTCATAAAGTAACATAAAGACCCTCAGAATTGGAAAATATGGGGTCTTGACACATGAAAATAGGGGTCTTAACGTTACTTAAAATATCAAAATGAGGGATTTTATGTTACTTTATGAATAACAGGAGTGAGTTTGTTACTTGACTAAACCTCGGGGGNTGTCTATGTATTTACCCTGATTTTTAAATGGGGTTACGGTCACACCTGACAAGTTTAGTAGTTAGAAAATATGTGACAGATACATCTTTTCTAAACAAAATAATGGTTTTATTTAATTCTCATCCCTTCTTAAAATAAATAGCCTCAACATTTTACTTTAAACAGGGTAAGGAAAAAATTGTTAGAAGAATGAGGACTTATGAGGAAGTTTGGAAAGTGGTGCTGTTATTTGTAAGTAGAGGATTCATGCATCTAGACTTGTAGAGAATGAAAAAGCATTATTTGTTTGCAATTTGGAATTTTTACGAACCAACGATAGAGTTATAATGCATTAAAATTACGACTTGTAAGGCCGAAAACATATGGGTATCTAGAATTTTTACAACAATACTTTCAAGTTCAATTACAATTCCTGGAAACTCTTTCACGAACTTATACATACATTGATGTACACATATACACTCAACAAGAACTCTTTTAACATATTTGCCTCAAGAGACCTACTACGCACAATAGCTATACATTTACACAACACTGAACAAATAAAAAATCAAATGAATTAATCTGAGTAACAGTAATTTCATCAGTTGCAGGAGATCCCATCTACCGCCTCTTACAAGTATGGTCATGGGTTAATCTACTTTAATGCTCCCAACTGGAAATATCCTGCAAAAGAAAGCAACTTTACAATGAGAGAGATGAAATCAAAGTGTGAAAAAGACCTAACTAGTTAAGTACTTCGGGGTAAACATTAGAAATAATAATGTTTACAGAAATGTGAATGGGGAGGCTTTGTCGTGTATGCTGACAGCTGAATGAATCAATCCACGATTTTAATAAAACAACAAAAGTGCATATGATATCTACTACATAGTTCCTCCCCATTTGTGTATTTGGTTTGATATTAGATCATCCTAGCGTAGTTCAAACATTCATCGTCCGGTTAGTATTAACGACATGCCAGAAATCTTACATTGGGTGCTTGACTAGTGTGAAAATAACTATACTTTTAAGCCTGAGTAGTGAGTAATATCACCACTGCATATACACTGAAGATTACTTAGGGAATTGAATCCAAGACACTGAGACAGAACAGTTCTAGGTAATAACACCTAGACAACTCGTTTGCTAATTCTTATAGACTTCTGCCAGTGCCACAGAAGTACAACCTTCATGCCAGAGAGATAACAAGCTATGCACCTTCTCATATTTATGAAAATCTTTTTAACAAACCAAAACCCACAATAATGCCTTTATGCTATCAGTGAGGCACTAAGTCAACCCATTGTTAAGTCAAATAGACGACCTCGTAAAATGCATAAATCCATGATGCAAAGCCACAATAGTGCCCCTTTGCTGACAGTTGCTAAATTCCACATCAGGTCTCAATATGATGAAAGATAATTGAAGTTTCATAGAAATATGAACTGCTATTAACATTTAAAAAGGACCTGACACTGAATAAATAGTCAAGATTTCAGAAAGATGCACTGTGTAACTGGTAATTCAACAGCAGAATGACAAGAAATATCTTGCAGCTGGACTACAGCCATAGAAAACAGGGAAGATAAATAATAAACACTTTCATGTAAACTGGCAAGGTCAAAATTAGCTTAGAAATGACTTCGTATATATGATAAAGTACTAACCTGCTCCAATCTCAAGCCACTCAATCCAACATCAAAACCCATGTCTGCTCCAAATTCCTCATTTTCAATTTCTGCATCTGTGAATGTCAGAGCCCGCTGTAGCTTCTTAGGTGAAAATACTTCAACCTCAGCCATGTATGTGGCCGTCACAGGTCGATGATCGGACATTTTAAGTTCAGTCCTTCTGTAATTCAGTAGTCTCAATCCCTTACCATATGAAAGAATTCGGTCACACCTGAAAGATGAATGTGAATCATAGTAGGTTTTTTAAAGCACCTGAAAGATGAATGTGAATCATAGTGGGTTTTTTAAAGCAACTAATTATACAACAAAAATCATAGACACAAAACTTAGGTTTGACGTCTAACTATAAATAAGTTGGGATTGGCCCCAACAGTATCTTGTAATCTATCATGTAAGCAATAGGAATATCAAACAATATAAATCAGAAGAAAAAACTATAATCCGACATGATTCTGTTCCATGGCCTTGTATATTTAAAAGACTAGAATTTTAACGGCTTTTCATTTCAACATGCAGAATCATAAATGAAGGTGTAAATTTTGTTACGTTTCCACATAGAGAACCTATTTACATCTAGCGGATGTGGGACTAAAAGTCTTCAGTGCATACTTCTTGGATCAAGTTCCATAATGTATACAAGATTTGCTAAAAGCATACCAAGCAGGAGTCCGCCTCCCAGCCTTTGGATCCTCTCCATAGTACTTTTCCGAATTCAACTCATATTTATATGTTGGTGGAAAGTTCAAAGAACCCTCAGACCATCCATCAAAAGCACGACCTTTCCTCAGTTCTCGTACAAGCTGTCATAAGGAAGTACAATTTATTTAAAACTCATAGGTAATCTGGCCAACTTAACTTAATTTAATCCCATAAATTAATATCACATGAACTGCCGATGCTTCATACTTGCCAAAAATTCTATCACATATTCACAGATGATTAAAGGGAGTTATGAAAATTTTTTTTTTTTTAAAACTAAAACAAAATGCTAGTTGTATCTGAGTATGCACATGGATCTACATATAAACAAGTGCATTTGGTTTTCTGTGTGAGTAAGTGACAAAGTAACATACACTCATACTGGATTGCTTCATATTTTACTATTCATGATGCCTTTGCTTTATTGCCTAGAAAACAATGGTTATATTTCCACATTACTGGATATTATCCATTGGGTCTACAAGTCTATCAACTACATATCAATAAGAATTATGATGAAGGACACCAAAATAACAAGCATAAAGATTTTGGACTTAACCAGAATATCTTTGGCTTTTATGAACGATGACAATATCCATGAAATAATTTCATCACATTTCATCCAACAGAAGATCCTTCATGAAGTTCACTGAAATATCAAGCACAGAATATGAAAACTGCAACCTTTATGGTTCACAGATAGGGATAGTAGGTGTCACTCTTTTCCTTTATACTCGCAATTTTATCCCAAAAGTTAGTTCATGTAAAGACGAATTTGGCTATGCATAAATAAAAATAATGTCATCTTGCACTTTGTAATCCCAATCAGCTAGAAATCAACTTGATAGGTATGTATGGGCAAGTGAAACATTTTCACCAAGGCCAGCAGAAAAGAAAGGGAAAAAATTCGTACAAGAGATGCTAATCAGCTAATGAACTGTTGTGCAAATGAAACATCTGTGAAAATGGTCTTTATGCCACTCGAGGTTTGACAAGGAATCCAAGATAATGATGTGATCAAGGATCATCAGAGGGAAGTTACATGGTAGTATGATACCAACAAAGCCCATAGAAAGATTATTTGATGTCATAAACAACTACAATACCTATCCTGGGGCTTGAATTATCAAAGGTTGTGTCCTTTAGACATTACAGTAAACAGTCAAACCAAAAATAGCTAACATTCAATTATCCAAACTAATAAAAAATTGTTAAAGCTACCTGGTCTCTCTCAACCAACTTAGACCAATCCTTGTTGGAGATAAGTTCTCGTGTTTTCTCATACGACAAGTTGATGCGATAATTCAAATCACCCAACCAAATTATTCTTCTGCAGAAGAAACAGATGTTATTCAAAAAACAAATTTTTAAGCTTAAAAAAGAAAAAAAAGAAATCTTGCTATTGTTAAGATATTATTGTTAATATATTCTTCTAAGATAACATAAATACGTGCACCCTTAAACTTGTTTGTGATATTAAGTTCCGAAAGGTCAGAAATAGTATGAAGCATATATATATATATATACAGATTTAGTTTCTATTTTCTTATACAATTAGTCATCGAGAAAAAGAAATAAGGGAAAAAAAAAAATGAAAGAAACGTGACCCAGTTTCAATGACTCCAGAAATTACACCTTTACTTGCAAAACATCAAAAAGACCTATTTTGACTCTTGAAATTTATGTTTATTCATGAACGTATCGAGCATGTAGACATGAATTGATTTAGTCTCAAGTATCTAAGAATGGACAGCTATAGTGAAAGCTCATGCGCGGAAAAGAGTGGAGGATTCAACCAAATACTCATGAATAGATGGACCTCACTCTATGCTGACATAATTGAATATTTTCCATTATTATAAATGAGGCCAGAGCCAAAGGTTTACCAGATTAAACCTATCACCAAGATCCAGCTCCCTCCCCACTACCTTCAAAGCTAAACTGGTAAACAATTTCACATGCATGCACACTTCAATTTTATCAAAAATACAGGCCAAACAGGTTCCAAAGATCAACTGTAGAAAAGAAAGGGTTCTGCTCTTTCCTTGGATTCATTCCTTTCCTAAACCATTTTCTACCATGATATAGAACTTGACACACCTTAATTTTTTAAAAGATATTACAGAAAATGATGAAAGTAGAAGAAAAAATTAAAAAAAAAAAAAAAANATGAAAGTAGAAGAAAAAATTTAAAAAAAAAAAAAAAAGAAATCAGCACAACAGTCGTAGTTAGATGCTATATACTCACTCATGATCGCGGATTCCTTTTGGAAGTTCAATACCAAAATTAGAATAAAAGTGAGTTCTTCTATATATTTCATTCACATCAGCATTTCTTTTGAGTTCATCTCCATCTTTTTCACCAGCTGTCAGATGACTACATATAAAACAAAATAGTGTCTGATACACGGACATGCTGACAGATATTGACCCCTGGAAAATTGAAATCTAGTCATACTTTCTGAAATGAAATCTCCATTATATAATACTATAAAAAATAAGAAAAAGTGAATCACACAGTTCAAAAAAATGCTCCACTCAAGTGAAGAATACCAATTATGAGCTGTGGGAGGCAACAAGCTAACATTGTCTACGAAGGAGATTAAACCATCCATTATATGAATAAATTAATCTCTAATCTAATGTAGTATAAGAAGAATTAAACATAAGAAATTTTCATAAACTAGCGCCTAAAATCTGATCATATTGGCACAAGAAATATCCACCTACAGAGAATACCTAAGGACGTATGCTAAATAAAATTTGGCTGACTTTTACAATCATGCATTGTTGGGTACATAGAAGCTGCCTGGGTCCTTATACAGGATATGAAATAGTATTTAGCATAAGCTGAAGCCCTTAGGCACTGATTAACCTTAATAACACACATAGAACTAAACTTTTAAAGTTTGATTTGAATTTCTACTTTTAAAGTTTGATTTGAATTTTTACTTTTAAAATTTTCATTACAACAGGATAGTGAAATTTATATATCTACGTATTATCAGCCACTAACAAATTAAGCACAGAATATTGCATTACAAGCAATTCTATTTCTATGGCAACATCAGAACATCAAAGAAAAATCAAATAAAACAATTAAAACCTACTTTTCTGATAAAGCTAGGCAAACAGATAGAAGCAATTAGAACTTTTGTAACGGAAAATGCGAAGTAGCAATAGGATAAAACCAGACCTTGTTACCTATGTAGCCCATTACACCAACACCAACAGTAGAAACCCTCACATTCTGAATATGCCTGCGAACGCTCCTACGAACCCATATTGTGAGGAAAATACCAACCATCTGCTTACTTACTATTCTTACATAGTGTGATCTTCTTTTCCTCTTCATAAGAGTTTCAATGTCAAGTTCAGCAAGCGAAGCTATCCCTGATGACATGTCATTTATGCCTGACTTGAAAGAATTATATGTCCTGAAAGACTTTGATGTTTTGAAAGATTTAACTGATTTAAAGGAATTTGGTCTCTCTAAAACACTCTGAGTAAACAAGTTTAGCTGAGGCTCTGGCCAGGACAAGCCAATCCTTTCTGTCCCACTAAGCATTTTAGTCAATCTGCCATTTAATCGAACAGCAGGTGCTTCCACATTATCTTCTTCTCTATCTTCACTTTGCAAACAATTTAACCTGTCTAACTTCTTAGGAGAAGAAAATTGCTTTTGTAAATCCCGTTCTATGGGCATATATATTTTAGCATTAGCACTACAATCTGAAGCTTCATAAGTCATAAACATGTCTTTGCCAGTGACTAGTTTATCCTTGACTTCATCAAAACCGTCGGTTTCTTCGTCCAATGGATGAACTTCCTCACCAATATCACTATCACTTTCAAGCATCATCTCCTCATCTATATGTGGGATATCCTCAGATGGCTTAAACTTGGATGGAGATGCAGGATCACTAAAACATTTTATCTTGGTCTTGCTAGGTCGAATCCTAATAAGTGTGTCACGAATTATGTTTTCCCACTTTGAAACAGGACGGCTGTCTTCAGCACCAAAGATATTCCCAGCATTTAATGGTACAATCTCCTGAAGTCTACAAACATAGAACATTTATTAGAGCTATTCATCATATTTCTAACATAAGCTCACTTTGACGAGTCAAACAACTTAAAACAATATTTAACAAAAACTTCATTTTAGCAAGTTCATCAAATTTATAATGCTTTTAATAAAAATCATAAGGCAGCATATCATCTTTAAATGTAGAATCAGTCCCTGGAATAAGTTCAGAACACACACTAGAGAAGCTTACCCGAGCACATAAATGTCAGCAGGCTTATCGATATCTATCCAATCATCAATATCTAAGTCATCAGGTGGAATTTTGCCTCCAACGTTCCATGTTCCAACGCATATTCTAGGGAAGAAAAGATGTTGAAATGAAAAAATATAAAATCAGAGAAAAAAATAAAGTCTTGACTAGTAGTACGTGTAGAGTTGCACTGTCTGCAGTCAAGCAACAATTTTCTGGTCTTGCATTAGCAAATCATAAGGAAGGAGTATCATACCGGAGTTCCTTTGTATTTATATATTGTGCCCTAAAAGTTTCTGATTTTCGTCTCCTTCTCTTTGGAAAAGCATCAAAAGTCCCTACAAGTAAGAGTCCGTATGAGTAGAGGAATTAGAGGGAACTGCAATTTGAACTTCTCATTCAACAGCTGAAATAAATTATCAGGAAAAATTAACTAAAAAATTGACAAAAGGGAAAAGGTGACATTCTAGTAAGTGCATGTATTAAATGCATCAGGAAATTTCGAATCACAAGGTTAGTCTGATATGTGACTCTGGCTGATTTGAAGTTTCATCTATCTCCAATTTTGGGCATAAAATATATTAAAAAAAAAATAGAGGAAGACTACAACAGCCAATCACAACGGAAAGGCTCCTTGCCGACTTTTGATCAATTCTTCCACTAGCTAAATTAGAATATTTTTAGTTACTAAAAAAAAAAAAAAAAAAGATGGCAAGACTTTAGTACCTAACGTCNCTAAATTAGAATATTTTTATTTATTAAAAAAAAAAAAAAAAAAAAAGATGGCAAGACTTTAGTACCTAACGTCACAACCAAACATAGATTTCAAGAATTAAGAGCTGCCGACCGCCAAAAGCAGGCCTATGCTAAACACCCGAGAACTCAAACTCAACCTCAAAAACAAAGCGTGAAGTTTGATCTCAGCAGCTCAAAAATAAAAAATGCAACATTAAATTGTAAGACTTACCATTAGGATCAACCTGAGCTTCCCTTCCAAACCTTGATTGACACAATTCTGCACAACACCCAGTTCACATTTAGACTCAAACGCCAAAAGGGTATCTTAAAAACGCAATATAGAGCCCAAAAACACACTTAACAAAACCAAAACTCATCAGAACTCAAAATTCAAGCAAATTACACCAGATAAACAAAATCTAACCAGATGGTGTTTCGAAATTCACGATTTTGAACTCACCTTCAGTCTCAGAATCAGAATCCACACCTTCCACTTCATCTTCAGGGTCAGCACTGAAATCTGAGTCCCTGGCGCTGATGTTGAACCACTTACGCATGACAAGTCGCGGCCAAAAGAGCTGTAGGAACGAGCAATAATCCAAACAACAACAGATTTCAGCCCAAGTTCTCTGCAAAGCCTCTCTCAGTGATACAAAATCAAGAACCGAACAAAAAAAGAACTGTTTGTAAAGTTAAACGCAATGTAAAGCAAAGATACATGCATATAGAAGAAAGCAAAGCAATTGGAAGAAAAGGAGAAGGTAGAGAGAGCGAGCAGTAGTACTGTACCTCTGGAGGGCGCTTTGCGCGTGGCTTCATAGCTGGCGACATCAAGAGCAGAGAGATTGATAACAGAGAACAACAAATTATCAAAGTGTGAAACTTATGGAGAATCAGTTCTCTGACGTGAGAGCGAGAGAGAGAGAGAGGGACATAAAAGTATTTGAAATAATAATTAACGAACTGCTTGAGGTCGGTAGTAGACTTGTTATTCTTTGAGTTCCCATTCATTTACTTGGAAATTAAATTATGGGATTATTAAAATTTTGATCCAAATTAAGTGGCCTCTAACATAGTTTTAAAAATTTACAATCATAATCTATAAAACGCTTGAAAATTTTTTTAAACACTATCCGATGTTTGATATTATCATCAAATATTATCTGAAAGAATCAAACATGTTTGTCATCGAATAAATAATTATGATATCTAAATTTTTTAAATATATATCAAAACTCAAACATCCCTTTATAATATTAACCCATTCTTATAATTCTTCTTTATTCTAATATTAAATATTTGTCAAATTATATATTAAACTGTTAAATTTTTCATTTGTATTTAAACTTTAGTACTCAAAATTGAACTTAGTTACCGCATTTAATTTTTTATAAAAATATATATATAAAAAAAGATCCCTTAAAACTTTATTATTTTGTATTTAAAGAGTCGGGAATTTATATGGTACTCAACTTTGTTTTTTTATACTTCTCAAGAAATTTTAAACAAAGCAAATAAATTAGAAGGCTTTTAGACTTTATATTATTTTAATTGATTCCGTATAGAAAGGAAGCTTAATCAGGTGTGGTGGGGCTCTAGGATACTTAATGGAATTTGGTGGGACCCATGACGCTGACGGTGGGACTTCGACTGGACGAACCTTTTAATGGTCCCACAGGGACCAGACTTTTTTCTTCTTCTTGTTACAACTGGCTGCGTGTATTTTGTTACGACGGCAACGTTTCAGGCCCAAAAGAATATTTGAATTGTGAATCGAGGAATCAAAATAAATAATAAAATAATAAAATTTCTGAAAAAATCGATGCCATTGGAATTCTATTTTTGTAACCATAAATTTTAAACCATTATAGATAGGTAACCTATTTATACAAAAAAAAAAAAAATTAAAACACATCTATTAATAATATAATTTCTAACAACCCTCGATTCTAAAAAAAAATTAGGGTAATTTTTTACTAACTGAAATTCGATAAAACCTTCTACGCATCTTAAACTTGAAAAACATCAACAAATTTCTTACTATTATTATATTTCTATAGTGATTATAAAATCCTATACATTTATTTAAAATCATCATAAAATTTCGTAAATCATTAATTATATTGAACTGAAAGATACAGTAAAAAACTTTATATTTATCGAATTTCGAGGAGCATGATAAAAGAAAGAAAATAACCCAACTAAATAAGATATTATGCATCTTTGACATTTCAAACCAATAATGTCAACTAATGAGACAACTCAAGTGACTTAAAATACAAAATGCACAAGTAGGACCCTAATTGTTATAATTTGTCAACTTTGTCATGACCAAATAACATGCTAGCATGTCATTAAGCAAGTGAATTAATTAGCACTAAACAAAGGTTAATTAATAGATAATTTATTAATTAATTGGTGAATTATATATTGTAAAGAATTTAATCTATCATAATTCTAATCAACGTTCTATATATTCTATGCCATATACGGTTTATGATTCTAATCAACGGTCTATATAAAAAATACTAAATACGAACTATAGTTTATGAGAAAACTTGTTTAGTAATTTGATACGTATATACCTAAATTAGATCTTAATTATGAGTTATCTCTATAACGAGTCAAATTGAAGTCGATCCATGTGACATCTCGACTCTATTCTAGATATTTCAAAGTTTAGATGCAAAAGAAAGAGAAATCCAAATTATGAGTCGACAATTGGAATGAATAAGACCCGGCAAGAATAATTATTATGTCAATTTTAATCGTCAAATCTTGCGGCCTAAAATCGGATATTATGGACCTACTCGTTGATGAAAAAAATTGACTAAATTAATAAAATTCCGAATGTTCACTTTAAAAAAATTATTTTGCTTGCCAAGAAGCTTATAATATATTAAATTAAAAAAAATTATCAACTCTTGGATCTCAAATCTAAGGGTTGGGATTTTATTTTAACTTTTTGTTTTTTTTTGTTTTCCAAATCAAATTCTAGAAAGATATTGGCAACGTGAAACGCAATGTAGGACCGGAAAGTGATGGGGCACCGACTCGACGGTTAAATTATGAGGAAGCTTCCGACTTCCGTGATGAATTTTTATTGTGCAATCCATGTTTGTGTTTTTTTTTTTTTTTTTTAAACTTTAATTTGTCAGACATGTGAAACATGCATGCATGTGGATTTTTCTAGAAATTATCATAAGATTTCAAAAGAAAAAAAAAATCTTTCTAACTCTTATAAATTATGATTTCACTTTGTGACTCAAATGTCATATCTCTTCCAGAATAAATTAAAATATATTCCATAAAATCTGAACCCTTAATTTTAGAATAAAAATAATTTTACAACATATTACCCCATTGCAAAATATGTAAAAATGAACATAAAATGTTTATATTATTAATATAACTAGATTTTTTTTTTTTTATGTTGAGTCAATATTTTTTTTATTTCTTATATTATATCTAAAGATATTATTCACAAATTAATGTTATTGTTACATATGTGATGTAAGTTTTACATTACAAGACAAGGTTCAACATTATTATTATTTAATCCATCTCACCTAATTAATATTCCTTATATAATCTTATTGTTTGAGGCGTATGTTTGTTTAGAGGCTTCATATAATATCACATGAAATGAATTTTCTTTGGCCAAATTAGTAATAATAATACTAATAATAATAAACAATTAAAAAATTATGATTAATGATTACAAGGAACATCCTGTTATCGTGCTTTATAGCTTTTACTTCTTTTGCTTTTGCCTTTCCCAAAAGCTTCTTTTATCTTAATATGGTCGGGCAACATTTTAGATGCTTTTCCAGCAGTTTTTTATTTTTTGGTAACAAATAGATAACAGATCATTATAAAAATGGTTTATTAAACAAAAAATTAATATATTTACACTAAAAATTGTATTATGGTAACTTTGACCCACTCTATGCATGTGTAGTGTTCTTATATATTTACAAACAAAAACTGATGAAATTCAACCCCTTTTAGATGAAGATTAATGCGATCTGAATGAAAACAAATAAAGAAAACAAAAAAAAAAAAAAAAATAGGAAACTGAAAGTTTCTAACTACCCAGAAACAAGAAACAAACCTAAAACCCAGAAACTTATAAATCAACGCACAGATTCATATATAACCCCTGAATTCGATCCTATATTTGTAATATATAAGTGAGCATTTTTATAATCAAATCTACCCTTTTAACTAAAATGATTTATAAGAGATCTTACCAATATTAAGCTACAAAGCTACAGATGAAATGTAGAAGAGATTATGAATCATACCTTTGAGAAGTCTTAATCAGCTCTTGAAAAGTATATTATAAAGTAAGTAGCTTGTTTGCAACAAGTGGCGGCAGCCTGCAGGCAGGGAGTAGCTTCTTCTCTCTTCAGTTGGGGATTTGGAAACCACCTGGGAGGGAGCTGTAGAAGCAGCAGTAGTAATGTATTATAACTTATGCTTTTTTTTTTCTTTCCCTTTTTGGCTAATGCAAAAAGTACTTAAGCAGAAAGTGCTTTCAAGGCGTAAATTTGCTTCTGTTGAGAGAATTAAAATAAAAGCATGATCTATGAGACTACATGCCCACTTCTTGGTTCTGGTTAATACTAATATATATAGTGAAAAGAGAGAGAGAAGGGCAGCAGCTGTTGCTTTCTACAAGTTGATATCAGGACTCCAAACTCCACAGTGTTGCAACACGTAGCCTTTCTGCTTCAGTTTTGTCCTGCACGTAGCTTTTTTGTCATGTATTCGAGGCAAATCCTCAGCCACCGGCAACCCTAGTTTCGAAATCGCTTTCTACGGGAATATTTTATAGCTGCCACCTCCATGCACTTGTCGATTTTTGCCTTTTCTTCTCTTCCTCTATACGTCCATATATATATATTTTAATCCAATTAATTTACCAATTTCCATGAAGAGCTAGTGTTCATCTTCCAATGAATCTACCAAACCATGGTGTTGACTACTATTTATATACGATCTTATATTAAGCATTGCAAGGCTATCATTGACGTGTTTGTGTTTGTGTCCAAATCAAATGATGCTTTAATGTGTTTTCTTGGATTCTCATAGAACTCACTCACATGTCAACAATCATAAACAATTTTACTGTATTTTCTCTTGTCTGTTGGAGATCATTTTTTCAGAAGACAATCTTGTTCAGGTTTGTGATGATATATATACCCACGTATGCAATACAAATGCAATTATATATAATTAATTAAATTAAACAAGCATCAACCAAAAACTGTAGCTTGTCTTGGCTCATTCGTATTATTAATAATAATAATACCCCTCTCCGTCGTTTAGTAATTTGTAACATGTAAATCAATCATATATATATATATATATGAACTAATAAATTAAATGTAGCAAACCAGAAATACTTGTGTGACAAGTGCTGCCAAATCTATAACATCACATGACATTGTTGGACATTACATGTGATGATAGTCAACCATTGTGATTCAGAGCAAGAATAAGTCATTGAATGTTTCTATTTTATGATGATGATGAATTCAATTATTCTTGGTTCCGTCCTATAATGACAACATATTATTGATTTTGCAAATTTTGTTTGTGCCCATATACATCTAATTGAAGTGATGAGAATGGGTCAACTTATAATTCATGATAAGGAAGAAACGGCAGACAGCCTTTTACTTTTTATTTTTAAAATTAAGGTTCAATTTTGTTTATGTATCTTAAGGTTTAAATTTATTGCAAGTGGATCGTGTTGTTTGAAATTAAAGTAGGTACAATAATTTTGTAAATATTATAAAGTTTAATAAAAATTCTCTCAAAATTTTACTGGGACACCCACGCTTGACAAATCTCATGGGACCTATGCTCTATACACCTTGAAAATTTCTCAACACAGATCGATTAATCGTTAGATTATTTAGTACTATATTGAAAGAAGTTTTTCAACACGGTTAGACCTGGGAGGAAGTACAACCCCAAATTCAAGGCCTCCACCATTAAGCTACACTCTTGGGATTTTAAATCACTTTCCTAGCTGCTAATTATTAATTATTAGGGTCATTAGTTTGCATTAAAAAGTGCTTATAGTCATAATTCTCATCACGAACTTTGAGAGATTTTTGTGTGGAAAAATTCAAAACTTTCCAAAATATTTGTCGATAAGGAAGAGACATATACTTATATTATATTGTTAATGGTTTTTTTTTTAATTTTTAATTTTTTGTTTTTTTATCTTGTTTCTTTGAATAATCAACTTTATCTATAGTATAATTAACTTTTATTATGAAGATGGGGCACACTTGTTCCAAAATACAAAAAAAATTAAAGTAACTTCATAAAAAGCAATTGAATCCAATAGCTTATTATAGCATTTAATTAAAAACTACCATAAAAAAAAAATTATTCACCGTTTACTTGATTTATCAATTGAATAATTTTTTTTTTTTTTATAAATCGCTTGTTTCATCAATTTTTACGAAAAGAATATATGTTTTAACTGTATTTTTTAATGTAATAAACATTAATATATTAATTTTATATTCATTATATATGTTATTTTTAAAATATTATTCATATATTTAGATAAAATTTTAAGTTTTTTTTTTTTAATTTAGTATTGAATGCACTTAGAAAATGAATCTAGAGAGAGAATTTTTGGGGATTCATATAGTCCCACCCCAATAATAATACAAGTTATATGGTTTTGTACTTTGTAACATGCAAATCAATCAATCCAATACGCTATATAAGTGACTTCATGTGCCACCAAATCCAACATAACATGACATTATTTAACGTTCCATGTGCAGAGAGGGTCAACTAAGAACAAGTCATGGAATATTCATTAATTATATATATAGTTTCTAATAATTGTGGATTCTAAAAAAAATGAGAGTAATTTTCTACTAATCTATCATGATTCCAATCAACGGTGTATATAGTCTATACCATATATGGTTTATGATTCTAATCAACGGTCTATAGAAAAAGATAATAAATACGATATATAATTTATGAGAAAACTTGTTTAGTAATTTTGTATGTATATAAAAATTGTTTTTTTAAATAAAATACTAAAATTAAGAAGTTATTTTTTTAACTTGGTTATATAATATTGTTTTAAAAAAATGTAAATAATCAATTGGGTTAATTGTAAAGTAGATAAGTTGAACCTAAATTTATTGGGTTAATTGTAAAGTAGACGATATCTATTTTTAATAATTGCTAATCATTCACTAATTCTAAATTATTCAATATTTGTTCTTTAAGAATTAACTTCGAAATTATGCAGGTGAGAGCATAGAAAAGATGACAAATTGATCCCAATAAATAATTTAACCTAAGTTAGATCTTGTATTATAAGTTATCTCTATAACGAGTCAAATTGAAATCGGTCCATGTGACAATATCGCTACTGTGCTCTAGATATTTCAAAGATGCCAAAAAAAAAAAGAGAAATCCAAACTATGAGTCGACAATTGATATGAATAAGACCCGGGAAGAATAATTCTATTNTTGTCAATTTTAATCATTAAATCTTGTGGCCTAAAATAGGATATTATGGACTTTATTTTAACTTTTTTTAACAAAACAAATTCTAGAAAGATATTTGCAACGTGAAATACGTGAGAACTGAAATTGTACGCAATGTAGGACCGGCAAGTGATGAGGCACCGACTCGACGGTTGAATTATGAGGAAGCTTCCGACTTCCGTGATGAATTTTTATTATGCAATCCATGTTTGTGTTTTTTTTTTTTTTT